>MU684665.1:34102-65920 GCA_026770625.1 Nicotiana glauca
GTATTGCGGAAGTTTTGAAGAAAACTAGGCTTGAATTCGATGTGATTTAATGGTTTTAGCATTGCTTGACGTGTTTTGAGGATTGGAACAAGTTTGAATAAGGTTTTAGGATGTGTTGGTGCTTTTGGTTGAGGTCCCGGGGGCCTCGGGGTGATTTCGGATGGTTAAACGGGAGTTTGAAGCATTGTTGCAGGTCTGATATTTCTATCTTTTGGTATTTCTGCATCTGCGGAAAAGGAGCCGCATAAGCGGTTCCGCAGATGCGGTGGGGAGGTCACAGAAGTGGGCAGGTATGGCCCAGGAAATTTCCACATAAGCGGACGAGGGTTCGCTTCAGCGGGTCCGCATAAGCGGATATTCTACCGCAGAAACGGTTGAGAGAAAACCGCATAAGCGGATTGTGGGTCGCATAAGTGGTCCCAGGGATTTTTAAGTGAGACCGCATAAGCAGTCAATGGGTTGCGTGTGCGGGACCACAGGTGCGGTTATTTGACCGCATAAGCGGAAAGCGGCCTGGAATTAAAGTGAACAGTGTTCATGAAATTGAAAGAGAAGGAAAAATATTTTGGACTTCGGCTCAGGCGATTCTTAGGCGATTTTGGAGAGAATTCAAAGGGGTTTCATCAGGTATGAATTATTGGACTCGGATTATGTTATTATGGTGTAAAAACATGGATTAATCACTGAATTTCAAGGAATTAAGGGTTAAAAATGGAGGTTAGGGCTTGAAACTTTAGAGGGATTGAATTGATGATTTGAGGGGCCAAATGGACTCCGATTCTTGTGTATTTTATATGTACGGACTCGTGGCGAGATGAGGAATCCGGTGATGTAAATTTCATAATTTTTCGAGAAGTGGGACCAGGGCTCGGGTTTTGCCAACTTCGTGTTTTGGGGTGTTTTTCGAGTTCTTTCAATTGGGTTATGTTCCATTAGCTTATTATAATGCATTCCTTATGGTTTTGATCAGATTCGGCGTGCAAGGAGGTTGATTCAAGAGGGAAAGTTTTAGCGGACTAGTCTTGTGATCGGTTTGAGGTGAGTAATAGATGTAGATGATGACTTGAGGGTTTGAAACCCCGGTATATCACACTGTGACGCTATATTGAGGCGAGACACGTACTCTACGGTAAGTGCGGGGTCATTTGTGGTCGGGGACTATGGCTTAGTCTGTCCGAGTGATGTTCATACTGTGTTATTGACCAGAAATTGATTGGTAAACATCCTACTTGGATTGTTATGAGTATATCTGGGCTGCGTGCCCATCATTTGGATCCCATGGGGATTATTATCACTATTTCCATGATGCTTAGCATGTTTTCATGATATCAGTCTTGAGTTAAACAATGTCTCGAAATGATTAGTAAATTTCTAAAGTTTTAAACACTTAAGCTATAATTCCTGATAATTGGAATTGAAAATGATACATTTGACTGTGCCCGTGTGGCTTGCATGCATATAACTGGACTGATTGTGGATCGGGCTACACGCCGCAGCGAATGCTACGTTGATATTGTGCTTGGGCTGTAGGAGCCCCTCCGGAGTCTGAACCCCCACAGTGAGCGTGGGTACCCAAATGGATCGGGCTGTACGTCGCAGCGGTCATGTGCATTGCATTGCATTCATGCATCGATGTCTATCTGTTTTACCTGTCATTACCTGATGTTGTTCCACCGTTAAATGTGTAAAATTATTAGTTATAGCTTTGCATTGTTATATTTCAGGATTTCTTACTGTCAGCCATTATATATGTCTATTACCACTGAGTTGGAAGTACTCACTTTACTCCCTGCACCATGTGTGCAGATTCAGGTGTCCCGGGAGCATAGTCGAGCTATTTGCTGCTTTCAGAGTTTTTTAGGAGTTGTCAAGTAGCTGTCTGACGTTAACAGGACCTGACTCCTCCCTTATCCCTTTATCTTTCCGCATTTTAGAACATCAGTATTACTGAGGATTTATTTCTCTGTGTTATTAGAGGCTCTAGACTCATGACCCCAGGTCTTTGGGAGATGTTGGTTGTGTCAATGTTTCATACTGTCTCTATCTAAATTATTTGGTTAATAGACTTGTTAAACTGTTAAATTAAATGCTATAAACTGGTAATGGGATGTGTGATTGGGTTGTGAGTATTAATTGGTCGGGCTTGCCTAGCAATTGTGTTGGGCGCCATCACGACCGGGAGTGGGGTCGTGGCAAGTTGGTATCAGATCCTAGGTTACTAGGCCTCATGAGTCATGAGCCGGTTAGTGGAGTCTCGTGGATCGATACAGAGACATCTGTATTTATCCTCGATAGGCTGTAGAACCTTTAGGAAAACTTCCCATTCTTGGAATTCTTATCATGCGTACTTGATTCAGCTTGAGATATAACTCTTGAAATTCCTTCCACACGTCTGTATGCACACGGGATCGCTCAGTAGTATATGTGCCTTGATGGCTTGTGATTCCTCGATAAAGGGGTGAGAGGTAATCTCCGTGAGTTCATGTTGGGCCAGTCTGGAGAGCTTAAGGCCTGATCTTTACCTATGGCTTGAGCACCGAGGTGCTGATTGTGTGAGCAAGTGTTTTGAACTTATATGTTCAGTATTGTCCTTGTTAGTCGGGATGGCGATTGGATATCCTTGTGATGAATATGTTAGTGCTACGAGATGTATCTGTACGACCTTGTGGTGACGATGAAGTTTGCTGGATGATAGATGACTGATAAGTGCTCGGTTCCGATTGTGATCCGTTGTGTAGCCCGAGGCATGGGCGCGTGAAGAATACTTTCGTGTCTCCTAGTTGGGAAGTGAAGTACATTACGTGAGGCGATATGAGTTCAGGCTCAGGAAGACTAAATGGCTGTGTTATGTGTATGATGGTGGAAGGTGTGCTGAAATACTAAATTAAGGCGAAGTAGGTGGGTTACCTCCTGCGGAGTGTTCTTAAGGGGTACGATTCTTAGGTATATTGTTAGAAGATCTCATGTGTAATGGAAGAGTACATGTTGAAATTTGATAAATTCGGATCGCTTAAAAGAGTGGACTCAGCTGATGTGGGGATGAATGCGAGGTTGTAAAGGATTTCAGTATCCGAGGATCTGTGTTTTCATAAACTAGTAGATGATTTGAGTTTAATCTCACTATAATATTGTGGGATCATTAGAATAGAAGTATTATAGGTTATTAAATATGTCCTGATAGATGGCTTCGAGCCAAGTTGGGGAGGTTGTGGTTGATTAGATTATCGCACAGTTATGTGCTATGTTGTTTCCGTTTCGAGGTATGCTGGCGGATCAGTCCTGGTTGCAGAAAATGAGCCGAGGATAGCACGAGTGAAGCAAAATTTTGATAAAGGTTATATGGTGCTTAGTAGATGTGGAGACATAATAGGATGTCTTGAGCTGTTGTTGATAAAGAATGCTCAGTGTATAGAGAAGGAAGATGTTCATTTTTATTGGAATGAGATCATATCCTACGGTGTCAGAGTGCTAATAAGGCACGAGTGGTTCTGTTCGTTAAATTAGATAATTTACAGTTGTGTAAGAGTGAATGACTCCCGAGAATGGTCTTATTGTGTTTGAGATTTTGCATGCAATAATGAGGTGTCTAAGGTGGTGTATGTGGATAGAGACTGTGTTTCCATTAGGAAGAGATCAAGACTTGTGGTATTTTATGCTAATTATGGGATTCCATGTATCGGTGTCTGGGAAGTAATGGTAACGAATTCCGATTCGCAGGAAGTCCTTCAAGTAAAGTATTCCGGAATGTGGTATTTCTGGGAAGCATTGAGAGAGTATTCGGTGGCCTATGGGTCTTAGACAGTGTGGTCTCATGTTCGAGTCTCGTGTGGTAGGCCTGGATTGAGGCATTTTGATGCTACAGCAGTTGATGATGAATAAAAAGAGAAATTTGATAGACGGAATAGCTTGATAATAGACCGAATCGGTATGGTAAGGGTATGATTAATTCCTTGTATGTGTTCGAAGTAATGGGCTTTTACAGGCAATTTGCAGCAATGCTCTTGAGTTTTGACGGCTTGCTCAGCTCGGTTTAGATAGAAGGATTCAGTCCTGGCAGTTTAGCTTTTACAAATGGAGTTGGCAGAGATGTCCTTGTTGGGTTTTAGCGTGGTTTGAAGATGAGTATATTTCCTATGGGTATGCGAATCATGGAGGGCATAATGATTTTTCTTCTAAATGGGATCAATGAAAGTTCTTGACTAGTTGAGTGCGTCGATGTCTGCAGCGCGAAAGGGAGATAAAAGTACTCATGTTATCCTAGTGTGGCATGGTATATTCGATATGTTGTGGAGGATTGGGATTTGTGTGTGTAAGGCTCGGTTCAGTTCGAATTGGAAAGTCATTAAATTCTTAAGCAGCACGGGCAGCTGCAAGTGATTTAAGAATCGATCTTCAGAGGATTAGGGTGAATGATCCTCATATGACTAAGGAAACGGTGTTGCTAATCATAATGATTTGACAAGGGTATATGTTTTATAAAAAGGCAATGTGATTAAGTGGATGGAACTTCGGTAGTGTTGCAGCACTTTCTTGCTAGATCGACTGCTGATATTTGAGTGTGTTTGAGGGCACAGGAGAATTTTAGAATATCTTCGAAGGATGATTGGGTACTCGTGGTGTAATATGTATTTATACTGCAGAATTTGGGATCAGGTATAGTAAATTGTGTGCTATGTGGAGCTGGAGACTGGGAGTTCTCATGTTCAGGCTATGTAGTGGTTGTGGATAGTGTGTATTGGTACCGTTAGCGGCTATTGGGATTGGAGGCCCGAGTGGATCCTTCTTTGTTGGTATGTTAGATTTTGTATATGATGTTGAGCTGTAGACCGGTTGTCTCAGTGTTGGGTTATTCTAGACTATTGTGCTATGGGTTATGTCGGAAAATGCCACAGGTTGTGTGGCAAGGTGCATCGGTCTATGTTCTAGCAGAATGGTTGTGTTCCAAAAACCAGCGGACGGCTGGGAAGGATTGCTTTCCCTAATTGGGCCTTGTGACGGATGTCAGTATAGAGGTTTCTACCATTGATTCTGTTTCGGTATTGAGGGACTTTTTCGGATGCATTCCTTGTGGCCGGGCATGTCGCCGGGCGAGATTGTGGATTTCGGTATTGATTTGGTGTCGGGCACCGTATCGTACGGTTCCGGCATGAGCTATAGTAGTGGAAAAAACAGCTTCAGGCTTCTTGGTAATGAGTTGTTAGTAAGCTGATTGGATACGTGCTTAGCTTGAGTTGGCTTGGTTAGTCCCGAATTGTATTTATGAAGGATAGGCTAATTCGATCGTTATTGAACTTGATAGTGATCTGGGGAGATCTATGAGTTGCTTTTTCGGTACTGTGAGGTGTTATGATTTTCAGACTGTGGGCACATATAGTGCGGTGCTATCGAGATTCGTAGTGGAAGTTGACGGGGAAGGACCTCAGTTGTGTTTGAGTTTTGTAGCTTACAATGCTATAAGTAGATATTATTATGCACACAGTATGCTTACGACCGATGCTCGGTATTTTGTTATAATGAGCAAATTTGGCTCGATGTGCGTCTCCCTATGTGAGATAATTGTGTGGATCGGGTGGCACGCCGCCACGGGTATGTTATCTGGATCGGGTTGCACGCCGCAACAGTGTGATGTTAAGAATAGTATTCCATATGTTACTTGGTATGTTTTGTTTCCTGGTTTCTGAGGGAAGTCCGTATTGGGTGTTGCTTGGCAAATAGCGCATCGGTTGTGTCCTTTCAGGATTGAATGGTGTATATTACTTGCTTCACCGTGGGTGTGATGGATTGCTTGGTTTCAGACATCAATCTGTGTGTGGCTGTCTATTTTGAGCATAGCAACTTGAGGTGCTTCATGTGTAACAGTGTTTGGATAAGATCGCGCATTGTAGCGAGCCTACGTGGGGATTAGACCCTTCGGTAGATTTAGGTATTCTATTTCTATGATGTGGGATGGGATCCCAGCCTTGAGTTGTGATGGTACTGAGAAGTTTGAGTTACAGCTCTTTTGTTTGAGTCATTTGTCATAAATTGAGTATGTTCAGACCGCCCTTCATTGGTGCGTGGATTATGCAAGTTGTGGCTTAGGCCTGTGATGAGGTGTCATATCACCAGAGTGGTGTGTTGGGTTCGAGGTGATCGCGGGAATCATTAATGAACACGAACAAATTTGATTACTGCTTATTGGAGGAATAATATCGAGGTTCGGTTCGGAAATCTGTTGTGGTATTAGTCAACAAAGTAGTGGCTTCATGTATGGGTGACCTGAGGAATGTTTATGGTTTATTGCGTGGTTTATTTATCGTTGGCAGTATATGAAAGTGATGGAATAAGACTTTAGCTAATAAGAGGTTCCTATCGGTAATTGAGTGTTGGGGGCAATTGTTGTGAATAGTGACTATCGTTTCGAGTGTTGGATTGTGTGGTATATTGCATGATTTCACCTGAGGTTGCAGGCATGGTTTATTACAGCTGGTTCAAGTTTATTATGAATATCGACGTGAGGTTCTGATTTTAAGTATGCTTTCGGAAAGTGCAATGTGGTTCTACGGTTTTGGCCTAGATGGACTATGAAATTTCAGTGGAGTTGCATTATCGGACTTATGGAAGATAGGGTGACGAGGGATCACCCGGGTATATGCTTGGTAAGGTCATTTAGCTATTGGTTGGCTTCTGGGACAACTCTGGGTACGCTCGAGGACGAGCGTTTGTTTAAGTTGGGGAGGATGTGATGACCCGGCCCGTCGTCATGTGAGTTACCGCCCCGTTTCCCCCATATTATGTTGTTCTATATTTCAATATCAGTATTTGGTTTGATCGGATAGAATTGAATTGGTTTTATTTGTAAATGAGGCACTTAGCCTCTTAGAAGGAAGCTTGTATTGGAAAAGTCAACCGGAAGTTGACTATATAGTTAGAGGGCTCGGATGTGACTTTCGGTAATTTGGTTAGCTTCGGGGGATGATTTGTGACTTAGGAGTGCGATCGGAATTGATTTTGGAGGCCCGGTGTAGAATTAGGCTTGAATTGGCGAAGTTAGAATTTTGGCGAATTTCGGTTGATACGTAAGACTTTGATCCGAGGGTCGGAATGGAGTTCCGAGAGTTGCAGTAGCTTCGTTGGGTGATTTTGGATATGTGTGCAAATTTTCAGGTCACTCGGACATCGTTTGGTTGGGTTTTTGATCGAATGCGTATTGCGAAAGTTTTGAAGAAAACTAGGCTTGAATTCGATGTGATTTAATGGTTTTAGCGTTGCTTGACGTGTTTTGAGGATTGGAACAAGTTTGAATAAGGTTCTAGGATGTGTGAGTGCTTTTAGTTAAGGTCCCGGGGGCCTCGGGGTGACTTCGGATGGTTAAACGGGAGTTTGAAGCATTGTTGCAGGTCTGATTTTTCTATCTTCTGGTATTTCTGCATCTGCGGAAAAGGAGCTGCATAAGCGGTTCCGCAGATGCAGTGGGGAGGTCGCAGAAGTGGGCAGGTGTGGCCCAGAAAATTTCCGCATAAGCGGACGAGGGTTCGCTTCAGCGGGTCCGCATAAGCGGATATTCTACCACAGAAACGGTTGAGAGAAAACCGCATAAGCGGATTGTGGGTCACATAAGCGGTCCCAGGGATTTATAAGTGAGACCGCATAAATGGTCAATGAGTCGCGTGTGCGGGACCGCAGGTGCGGTTATTTGACCGCATAAGCGGAAAGCGACCTGGAATTAAAGTGAACAGTGTTCACGAAATTGAAAGAGAAGGAAAAATATTTTGGACTTCGGCTCAGGCGACTCTTAGGCTATTTTGGAGAGAATTCGAAGAGGTTTCATCAGGTATGAATTATTGGACTCGGATTATGTTATTATGGTGTAAAAACATGGATTAATCACTGAATTTCAAGGAATTAAGGGTTAAAAATGGAGGTTAGGGCTTGAAACTTAAGAGGGTTTGAATTGATGATTTGAGGGGCCAAATGGACTCCGATTCTTGTATATTTTATATGTACGGACTCGTGGCGAGACGAGGAATCCGGTGATGTGAATTTCGTAATTTTTCGAGAAGTGGGCCCGGGGATCGGGTTTTGCCAACTTCGTGTTTTGGGGTGTTTTTCGAGTTCTTTCAATTGGGTTATGTTCCATTAGCTTATTATAACGCATTCCTTGTGGTTTTGATCAGATTCGGCGCGTGAGGAGGTTTATTTAAGAGGGAAAGGCTTAGCGGACTAGTCTTGTGACCAGTTTGAGGTGAGTAATAGATGTAGATGATGACTTGAGGGTTTGAAACCCCGGTATATCACACTGTGATGCTATATTGAGGCGAGACACGTACTCTACAGTGAGTGCGGGGTCGTTTGTGGTTGGGGATTATGGCTTAGTCCATCCGAGTAATGTTCATACTGTGTTATTGATTAGAAATTGATCGGTAAACATCCTACTTGGATTGTTATGAGTATATCTAGGCTGCATGCCGATTATTTGGATCCCATAGGGATTATTATCACTGTTTCAATGATGCTTTGCATGTTTTCATAATATCAGTACTGATTTAAACACTGTCTCGAAATGATTAGTAAATTTCTAAGTTTTAAACACTTAAGCTATAATTACTGATAATTGGAACTGAAAATGATAAATTTGACTGTGCCCATGTGGCTTGCATGCATATAACTGGACTGATTATGGATCGGGCTATACGCCGCAGCGAATGCTACGATGATATTGTGCTTGGGTTGTAGGAGCCCCTCCAGAGTCTGAACCCCCACAGTGAGCACGGGTACCTAAATGGATCGGGATGTACGCCGCAACGGTCATGTGCATTGCATTGCATTCATGCATCGATGTCTATCTGTTTTGCCTGTCATTACCTGATGTTGTTCCACCGTTAAATGTGTAGAATTATTGGTTATAGATTTGCATTGTTATATTTTGGGATTTCTTACTGTCAGCCATTATATATGTCTATTACCACTGAGTTGGAAGTACTCACTTTACTCCCTGCACCATGTGTGCAGATTCAGGTGTCCCGGGAGCAAAGTCGAGCTATTTGCTGCTTTTAGAGTTTTTTAGGAGTTGTCGAGGTAGCTGTCTGACGTTCGCAGGACCTGACCCCTCCCTTATCCCTTTTATCTTTCCGTATTTTAGAATATCAGTATTACTGAGGATTTATTTCTCTGTGTTATTAGAGGCTCTAGACTCATAACCCCAGGTCTTTGGGAGATGTTGGTTATGTCAGTGTTTCATACTGTCTCTATCTAAATTATTTGGTTAATAGACTTGTTAAACTGTTAAATTAAATGCTATAAACTGGTAATGGGATGTGTGATTGGGTTGTTAGTATTAATTGGTTGGGCTTGCCTAGCAATTGTGTTGGGCGCCATCACGACCGGGAGTGGGGTCGTGACATCACCTTGCCGCCCCTGTTCCGCTTCTGTGACTCCACCACTACAGGTGCGGTCCCGTATCTGTGGCTTCTCCATTGTAGGTGCGGTCCCGTATTTGCGAAAATATGACTGCATCTACGGTTGTTGGACCAAGTAACGGTTAGTTTTGAAGAATGACAAACGAACTCATGATGAACCAGGTCCATCTAGTGGTCCATCCCCCAGGTGCACAAAAACGGGCAGATTTGAGCATATAGGTTGCACGTGAGGGATATATGCTTAACTTGGTGTATTTAATATCTCCTGATAAAAAAGGTTCCATAATTGATAAGGAGAAGGACTCCTTAATCAAATAGAACACTATTCAACATAGGGAAGGAGTTAGAAGTTGAAATCAACTAGAACTCTTCCACCAAGGAAGAGTTGCATCAGAACTCTAGTTATTTCTTCATCTACTAAGTCTATAAATTGCAGGATGTTCTCACATTAAATTGTTGCACAAAAACGCAGAAGTTAACCGTGAATTGGGAGCAAAATTGCAAGGCTTTTTGCAAGCAATTCGTATGTGATTCAAGTGTGCAAACTAGAAGCTACATGATCTAGATTGAAGAACCAGCACCATAAAGAGTTTTATGTGTCTTTCTTTATTTCTAGTTCAATTGTAGTAGGTGTTTTCATATTGTACCTTTCAGCTTTCATAGAAGCAATTGTACATGTATTTTGAGTATTCAAGTTAGAGTTAACTTGAAGTTGTCGCAACTATTAGAGGCTGGTTGCCACAACGGGATTAGAGTTAATCCTTAGGTTTAAAACGAGTTTTGTAAATGCAGTTTTGGCTTAGTAATTTTAGTGGAAGTTTGAGAAAATCCTACTAAGTAGTAGGTCGTGATTTTTTCACCTTTTGAGCTAGGTGTTTTCCACGTAAAAATTTCTGTGTTCTTTATTTTATGTACTTTTAATTCCGAAATCAGTAGTAAAAAGTACACCTAGAAGAACCAGGTCCTTCCAGAAGCAGTTGAAGCGAAAAATTGAGTACCACACAAATCACCCCCCCTCTTGTATGGTATTGACGTTTAGAACATCAATTGGTATCAGAGCAGGTTATCCTTGAAGAGGCTAACACCTTAGGAAAAGATCAACATAAGTGCACCACCTGGGAACTGGGAAGGGCAATCTACTGATAGGCCTCCACTCTTTAATGGCCACTACTACTCTTGGTGGAAAAACAGGATGAGAGATCACATCATAGGAGAAGACTATGAACTCTAGGACATAGTCATTGATGGTCGTCTAGCAACTACAAAGAAGAATGCTGAAGGAGTGGATGTGATTAATTTTTCGTATGTATTCGAGGTAATGAGCTTTTACTGGTATTGTGCAGCAAGGCTCTTGAGTTCTGACAGCTTGCTTAGCTCGGTTCGGGTAGAAGGATTTAGTCCTGGCAGTTCAGCTTGTGCAATGGAAAAAGGGAGATGGAGTTCTCATGTTATCCTAGTGTGGTATGGTATATGCGATATATTATAGAGAATTGGAATTTGTGTGTGTGAGGTTACGGTTCAGTTCTGAATGGAGAGTCATTAGAATCTTAAGCAGCACGAGCAGTTTTAGGTGATTGGAGGATCGAGCTTCAGATGATTAGGGTGAATGATCCTCATATGACTAAGGAAATGGTATTGCTAATCATAGTGATTTGACAAGGGTATATGTTTCAGAAAATGGGCAATGTGATTAAGTTGATGGCACTTCGGTAGTGTTGCGGCATTTTCTCGATAGATCGACTGTTGATATCTGAGTTTGTTTGGTGGCACAAGGGGAATTTTAGAATATCTTTCGTGGAATGATTGGGTACTAGAGGTGTAATATGTAATTATACTACAGAATTTGGGATCAGGTATAGTAATTCATGTGCTATGTGGAGCTGGATACTGAGAGTTCTCATGTTCAGGCTATGTAGTAGTTGTGGATAGTGTGTATTGGTACCGTTAGCGGCTATTGGGGGTTTGGAAGCCCCAGTGGATCTTTCTTTGCTTGGTATATTAGATTCTGGATTGATATTGGGGTGTAGACTGGTTGTCTCAGTGTTGGGTTATTCTAGACCATTGTGCTATGGGTTATGTAGGAAAATGCCACAGGTTGCGTGGCGAGGTGCATCGGACTATGTTCTAGAAGAGTGGTTGGTATTCCAAAGATCATCGGACGGCTGGGAAGGACTGATTTTCCTAATTGAGCCCTCATGATGGATGTCAGTGTAGAGGTTGCTATTATTAAGCCAGTTCCGGCATTAAGGGACCTTTCAGAGGAGTGTTCTAGTTTGAGTTGACTCGATTGGCTCCGAATTGTATTGTCGAGGGATAGGTTGAATCGATCGTTGTTGAGCTTATCAGCGATTTGGGGAGATCTATGAGTTGTTATCTGCGTTGCGAGACGTTATGCTTTACGGACTATGGGCACATATGGTGCGGCGCTATCAGGATTCATAGTGGAAGTTGAGGGGGAAACCTCAGTTGTGATTGACTTTTGTAGCTTATAACGCTATATGTAGATATTGTATTCACTCAGTATGCTTACGACTGATACTCGGTACTTTGTTGTAATGAGCAAATTTGGCTTGATGTGCATCTCCTTATGTGCGATATATGTGTGGATCGGGTGGCACGCCGCCATGGGTATGTGTGGATCGGGTGGCATGCCGCCATGGGTATGTTATCTGGATCGGGTTGCACGCCGCAACAGTGTGATGTTGAGAATAGTTTTCCATATGTTAGTTTATGTGCCTTGCTTCCTAGTTTCTGAGGAAAGTTCTTATTGGGTGTTGCTCGGCGAATGGCGCATCGGTTGTGTCCTTCAGGATTGAATGGTGTATATTACTTGCTTCACCGTGGGTGTGATGGATTGCTTGGTTTTAGACATCAATCTGTGCGTGGCTGTCTATTTTGAGCATGGTGACTTGAGGTGCTTCATGTGTAACAGTGTTTGGATATGATCGCGCGTCGTGGCGAGGCCACGTGACGTTATAACCTTTCGAGGAGGATTCAGGTACTCTATTTCTATGATGTGAGACAGGGTCTCAGCTTTGTGTTGTAATGGTACTATTGATCTTGGGGTACAACTCTTTCATTTGAGTCATTTGTCATGATTTGAGTATGTTCAGACCACCCATCATTGGTGCATGGATTATGCAAGTTGTGGCTTAGGCCGGTGATGAGGTGTCATATCACCAGAGTAATGTGTTGAATTCGAGGTGATCGTCAGAGTCATTAATGAATGCGAACAGATGTGATTTCAGCTGATTAGATGGTTTATATCGAGGTTTGGTCCAGAAATCTGTTGTGGCATTAGTCAACAGGGAAGTGGCTTTATGTATGGGTGACCTGATGAATGGTTACGGTTTTTCGCGTGTTTTATTTATCATTGGCAGTATATGAAAGTGTTGGAATAAGACTTTAGCTCATAAGAGGTTCCTATCGGTAATTGAATATTGTGGGAAACTGCTGTGAATAGTGACTATCGTTTCGAGGGTTGGATTGTGTGATATACTGTATAATTTCACCTGAGGTTGCAGGTGTGGGTTATTACAGCTGGTTCAGGTTTATTTTGGGTATGATTTCGGAAAGTGCAATGTGGTTCTACGGTTTATGGTCTAGATGGGCTGTGAAATTTCAGATGTGTTGTATTATCGGACCTATGTAAGATAGGGTGATGAGGGATCACCCCGGGTATATGCTTGGTAAGGTCATTCAGCTATTGGTTGGCTTCTAGGACAACTCTAGGTACGCTCGAGGATGAGCGTTTGTTTTAGTTGGGGAGTATATGATGACCCGACCCGTCGTCTCATGTGTTGTCACTCCGTTTCCCCCATTTTATGCTTTTTCATGTTTTGTTATCAGTATGTGGTGTGTTAAAGTTGATTTGGATTGGTTTTGATAAGAAATGAGACACTTAGTCTCTTTAAGGAAAGCTTAAGTTGGAAAAGTAAACCGGATGTTGACTATGGAGTTAGAGGGCTCGAATGTGATTTCCGGTGATTCGGGTAGCTTCGGGGGATGATTTGTGACTTGGAAGTGCGATCGGAATTGAATTTGGAGGTCCGGTGTAGAATTAGGCTTGAATTGGCGAAGTTTGAATTTTGGCGAATTCCGGTTGGTAGGTGAGATTTTGATCCGAGGGTCGGAATGGAATTTCGAAAGTTGCTGTAGCTCTGTTAGGTGATTTTGGATATGTGTGCAAATTTTCAGGTCATTCGGACATCGTTTGGTTGGGTTTTTGATCGAAAGTGCATTTCAAAAGTTCTTGAACAACTTAGGCTTTGATTTGGTGAAATTTGATGATTTTGATGTTAACGGTAGTGTTTTGATGGTTCGAGCAAGTTTGAATAAGGTAATAGATCATGTTTGTGCTTTTGGTTGAGGTACCAGGGGCCTCGGGGTGAATTCGGGTGGTTAAACGGAGAGTTTTGATGTTTGTTGCATGTTTAAGGTTGCAGGTTCTGGTATTTTTGCACCTGCGGTTTTGGGACCGCAGGTGCGGTCTCGCAGAAGCGGTCGATGGGAGTGCAGAAGCGGAAATGGTGCTCAGGGCAGGTTCCGCAGAAGCGGAATCCTGGCCGCTGAAGCGGGTCCGCAGGAGCGGATACTTTGCCGCAGAAGCGGTCTTGGACCTTTTAAGTTGAACCGCAGAAGCGGTGGATTGGGCGCAAAAGCGGTAACCGCGGGTGCGGTGTTCGAACCGCAGAAGCGGAAATCTGGGCAGAATAATAAGTTAAGTCTTCTTCGCGAATTTTGAAAGAGCAAACATTTTGGACTTTCGGACTAAGGCGATTTTTGGGCGATTTTGAAGAGGGTTTCGAGAGTCTTCATCAGGTATGGATTCTTGGACTTAGATTATGATATTATTGTGTATAAACATGGATTAACACTGAAAACCCAAGGAATTAAAGGTTAAAAATGGAGGTTAGGGCTTGAGTTTTTGATATTCCAAATTGGGATTTTGATAGGTCATTTGAGCTCGGATTTGGGAGTTCTTGATATGTATGGACCCGTGGCGAGACGAGGAATTCGGTAATGTGAGTTTTGTAATTTTTTGAGAAGCGGGCTCGGGGCTCGGGTTTTGTTAGTTTCGGGATTTTTGCTGCATTTCGATTATTTTTGATTGGGTTATATCCCCTTAGCCTATTGTAATGTATTCGCTCTGATTTTGGTTAGATTCGATGCGCGTGGAGGCTAATTTGAGGGGCAAAGGCGTCGCGAGTGAGGAATTTCACCGATTCGAGGTGAGTAATACTTGTAAATGATATCCTGAGGGGTTGAAAGCCCGGATTTGCACATCATAGTGCCGTATTGAGGTGACTTGCACGCCGGATATGAGCGTAGGGTAGAGCACCATTGGGGATTGTGACTCAGTCCGTCCCGGTTGTTGATTTTACTGCGTATTTGACTGAAACTACTTGTTATCATCATAATTTGGGTTGATTTCCATGTTTGGGCTTCGTGCCGACTTGTAGAATCCTTCCGGGATTGATATTACTGCTTTAGCATGATCTGCATATCATTTGGTTTCAGTCCAAGGTTTTAAATACTATTTTTGCAAACTCAGCCATATTTCTAAGTTTTGAAAACTCAAATGATATTTTAAATGATACTTTCGGGCTGAGAACTACTGTTTTATAAATGCCCAAGAGGCTTATGATGATTTTCTGGACTGAGCATGGATCGGGCTGTGCGCCGCAGTAGTATTATATTGATTATGGGTGGCTCGGATTGCACGCCGCAGCGGTGTTATACTTATTATGGGTGGCTCGGGCTGCGCGACGTAGCGGTGTTACATTGATATTGAGGCCGAGTGCCTGGATGATTATACTGATATTGATATAAGGCTGAGAGCCTAGATTTGATGCCATGAGATGGCTTGTTATTGCGCTTGGCTGTAGGAGCCCCTCCGGAGTCTGTACACACCCCCTGAGCGCCGTCGATGATAAATAAACATAGGTGGCTCGGGCTGCGCGCCGCAGTAGGTACTGGAATGTACCATCATATGCATTGCATTGCATTCATGCATTTGTTCATTACTTGTTGTTTGTGATATTCCTGGAGCTATTTATCTGCTTTTGCTAGTGCTATCTGATCATTGAGTGTTGGGGCTCGAGTGGCTGACCAGGAACGAGGATATTGCCCGAGGGGCGGATTTCTGTGCATAGTGTCACAAATTGTTTTGAAAGTATTTTTGGCAACTGTTGAAAAGATCATTTTCAACAGAGGTTTTAACTGAGCCCAGATGTTTTCCAAAGGATTTTACGGTTTTACTATTTTTCTAAAAGGGGTTGTACTGTTCTATATAGCATGATGGAATGCCTTATGTGATTTCTTGCTTTCAGCTATTATTTACTTTTATTACTCATTGAGTTGGAGTACTCACTTTATTCCCTGCACCTCGCGTGCAGATGCAGGTACTTGACCACCCGGTAGCAGGTTTTGAGCTGATTGAAGATTTGTTATCATAGCTGAGCCAGGTGACCGCTAGCGTCCGCGTCACTAGATCTTCTCCCTTATTTTATGTTGTTCATGTTACTTTCAGACTTTGTTCCTATTTCCGTACTTGTAGTACTTTAGTGAACTGTGTAGTAGCTCATGACTAGTGACACTCCGATGTTGGGCTGTGACGGGATGGTTCCCTGTTGTTATCGTTATTTTCTGTGCTTTTGATTATTCTAATCATGTTTTAGCTTTATAAATGTTAAATAAATGTTAAAATGAAGCTTTTTTTGTTGGCTGGCCTTGTCTTCACGAGAGGCACCATTACGACCGGGTTTGGGATTTGGGTCGTGACAGATATTTCACTGGGAGGAGGCCTTTTGCAAAGCCCATCATTGTTAGTATCTCCTGTTAAGTATCCTCTCTCACACCTCCAAAGTAGATTGAACTTTTCCCTATATTAGCAACCAGCCCTGATGCTTGTGAAAATTCTTGAAAACACTGGTATAACATCTTCACAGATAGATAGTCACCTCGGCAAAATAGCAGGAGATCATCAGCAAAACTAAGCTGTACTATGTTTAATTTAGTGCATTTTGGGTGGAAATTAAAGTCTGGATTCCTTTTTAACTTTTTCAGCAGCCTGGTAAGATACTCCATAGCCAAGACAAATAGGTAAGGTGATATTGGATCACCTTGCCTCAATCCTTTTTTTGCTTTAAAGGGTACGGAATAATGTCCATTTATGACTATGGAATATGAGACACTTCTCATACATACCATAATCCAATTCACAAACTTTCCCGGCATTTGTATATTCCTTAGCACTTGCTCCATGTAGTCCCATTCTATAGAATCATATGCTTTCTTCATATCTACTTTTAGCATGCATCTAGGAGAAATGCCCTTCTTGCCATAACCTTTAACAAGCTCATGGCTCATTAGAATGTTGTCATTGATCAATCTCCCTGGGACAAAGGCTGCTTGACTCTCATCTACAATATCATTCATTATGCCTTGCAATCTATTTGTTAGGATCCTTGAGATAATCTTGTAGAGAATGGTGCAGTAGGATATAGGCCTGAAATCTGAAACTCTATTAGGATTTGGTATTTTAGGGATTAAGGTTACTGTAGTACAGTTGATTGGATAGTATAGTTTGTCTTCAGGAAAGAACCGCTACACTGCTTCAGTTATCTTCTCCCCCACTATTGGCCAAGATTTTTTGAAAAATAGAGCATTAAAACCATCACAACCTGGTGCTTTATTGTCACTTATTCCCATCAGTGCTTTGTAAATTTCCTCTTTTGATACATCTGCAATCAACTGTCTTTGTTGTTATCTGTTGATCATTGGCCCTTCTCTCATTATTACTAGGTTAATGGCTGGAAGTTTCCCAGTTGTTGATCCTAGTAACTGTTTGTAGAAACCCATTATCTCCTCCTCCACTTCCTGTTTTGTCTTTGTCATTGTTCCATTGCTTCTTGTTAAGTTCTGGATCTTGTTTTGCGAGTACATGTTCTTCATGTTTGCATAGAAATAGGCATTATTACCATCTCCTAACTGCAGCCATTGTATTCTTGACTTTTGCTTTAGAATACTTTCCTCCACCCTTAGCCACTTCTCCATTTTCAGTTTTATCTCTTTTTCTGCTTGGATCATACTTCCTGGCTGGCCAGGATTTCTCATTTTCTCTTGCATATTGCTGAGCTGCTCCCTGCATTCTGAGATTTTCTTTCCTATAGCATTATATTCCTCTACATTCAACTTCTTCATGGCTTACTTCACCTTTTTCAGCCTTTCCCAAACATCTGCCATTTTGTTATATGTGTTACTTCCTTCCCAAGCTTTACTTACTATTTGTATGAAGTCCTTATGCTCAGCAAGATGGTTCAAGAACTTGAAAGGCTTAGGTCTTGATTCTTCTTTGTCCTCAAAGGTAATGCTCAATGGTGAATGATCTGAACATCCCGGGTCCATTACCCATACATCTAGGTGAGGCATTTTCAGCATCCACTCAGCATTAACCAATGCCCTATCAATCCTACTATATGTGTGCTCATTTGTCCATGTGAAGTTTCTTCCATTAGTTCTCAATTCATTCAAGGCAACATCTTCCATAAAACTATTAAAGTCCCTTACTTCCACCTCTTGTACAGGATTTCCAACTGGCCTATCCTCCCTAGATCTTATGGCATTAAACTCCCCCATGATTATCCATGCTCCTTGTACTTTGTTATTGATTTGAAATAGGTCCCTCCACATCTTTCTCCTATCCTCCACAGTATGCAATCCATATATTGCTGTGAACTCAAACCTTACATTCATGTTCCTGATAAGGATAGCAACATGAATGAGTTGGTCTGTCTTTTCTACCACCACACATTCTACTTCCCTACCATCCCATATCAACCAGATTCTCCCTTTACTGCTGTGCTCATAGTTAGCTATCCAATCCCAACCACCAGTGATCTTACTTATTATTTGACTTGCTTTTTGCTCCTTTACTTTATGTTCTAGTAATGCCATCATACTAATCTTATTACTTCTTATAAACTTCTTTACATCCTTCTGTCTTGGAGTCTTGTTCAAACCCCTAATGTTCCATGTTATCATCTTCATACTGGAATGAATATAGCGTGTGAATACCCTTCTCCCTCTTCCTATCTCCTTTGTCTACTCGAGCCTTCCCCCAATTGACTTGGGTGCTATAGTTGTAATCCAGATTCAGCTAGTAGATTAAAACCATTGATGGTACAAATTGCATCCTCCTCCATTTTCTCCTTGCTTCTAGTTATGGCCTTCCCCGTTGCTTTTGTCCAGCTCTGCTCCCCCTCTTCACAGTCCCTCCTTGCATTTGAGTCATCAGTTTTGTTGGTTATATCTTTAGTCATTGTTAGTTGGTTGCCCTTGGAAGGTACAGGTACATGTTTATCTATCTTGTCATTGTTTCTTTCTTTTGGTAGCCACTCTTGCCTTTGCTTTTGTTGTTTTACCTTATTCTTTTGCAATTGTTGCTCATCTTTTCCACAGTTATGCCCAACTTGTCGACAACATTGGCAGAATTCTGGAACCCAGTCATATTCTACTCTTTGGCTAAATTCTCTTCCATTTGGATCTGTTACTTTGGTTGATTTTGGGAGTTCCTTTATTATATCCATCTCGATCAGAACTCGCGCATATGTGATTCGATCTAATTGAGTAGTGCAAGCATCATCATACATTGGGATCCCTAAACCACTATAATTATGCTTAGAGATCTAGCTCCCCAACAGTTCAAAGGAATATTGAGAAATTTCACCCACACGGGTATCGTTTGCAGGATCTCTTTGCTGAACTCCGACCAGGCCTTCACAATCATCGGTTTCGTACCTAGCATGTATGGACTAGAGTATAGTACTTCATCCCTATCCTCCATAGAGTTGAACCTTACCATGAAATACAACAACAACAACAACAACAACAACCCAGTATAATCCCACAAGTGGGGTCTGGGGAGGGTAATATATACGCAGACCTTACCCCTACCCCGTGGGGCAGAGAGGCTGTTTCCAGGAGACCCTCGGCTCAAGACAAGGGAACTTACCATGAAATACCCCTCATTATGATAGTAAACCTTAGGTTTAGCTGTAAAATTCCATTCCGCCACAATGAATCGCTCCATAGCTCCAATTATTGGTGTAATTCCAACTACATAGACAATTAAGGCTTGCTTCCATTTCCTTGTCTCTTCTTCCACTTTCCCTTTACACAATTCTACAATTACTTCTCCATTTTTTTATAGTCGGTGCGATGAATTTTAGATCCATACCTTTTGCCGCCAATTTGTTCCCTGCAAACAAGTTTGTCCAATTCTTCTGATTCGCCCCTTAATCTATAGCTGGAACTTCCTTTTTGTTGTTATCGACTTTCGATATATTCCCATTTTCCTTTTGAATCTCCCTCCCATCTTCTGAGCTCCTCGCGATTTCCCTAGCTGAATTCGATTGCTATTGGGTTGATTAGATCCTCCAGTTTGTACTTGAGCATGAGGACTTACTTTCTCCGTCTCGATCCCTACAGGACTCATTGCATACAGTGTTTTCAGAGCTTCCTTCATGGCTGACAATGGCAGCCACTGTTCCATCGGATCTACCATTGTTTCCACCACCTCAGCTCTCCGTATCTCTATAGCTTGTAGATTACCAGCTTCCATGATGTTTCCTATCAGAATTGCCATCGCAAGTTTCCTAGGTCTCCCCCTCCCCATTGTTGATCAGCGTATGTTAGCAAGAGCACGCTTATCATACGCCGAGAGCGATACTCTCAATATCCTTTTTACCTTGTGATGTTTATAACCTAATGTACCTGATTCTTGATAATAAGTGATAAAAAGGAAAAATGATGATAAGTGATAAAAAGGAAAAATGTTTCTAACATTGTGTTGATGTTGAGCTAAGTTGAAACAGGGCTAAGCTTATGAAAAGCACAGAGTTTGTCATCATCAAAAAGGAAGAATTTATTGGCCCAAGTAAAAGTTAGTTTTAAAGACTGACAAAGGAACTCATGATGAACCAATCTATCCAGTGGTCCATCCCTCAGGTGCACAAAAACGGGCAGATTTGAGCATGTGGGTTGCACGTGAAGGAGATAAGCTTAACTTGGTGTATTTAATATCTTCTTATCGAAAAGGTTGCATAATTGATAAGGAGAAGGACTCCTTAATCAAAGAGACCACTATTCAAGATAGGGAAGGAGTTAGAAGTTGAAATCAACTAGAACTCTTCCACCAAGGAAGAGTTGCATCAGAACTCTAGTTATTTCTTCATCTACTAACTCTATAAATTGCAGGATGTTCTCACATTAAAGTGTTGCACAAAAACGCAGAAGTTAAATGTGAATTGGGAGCAAAATAGCAAGGCTTTTTGCAAGCAATTCGTGTGTGATTCAAGTGTACAAACCAGAAGCTACATGAACAAGATTGAAGAACCAGCACCATAAAGAGTTTTATGTGTCTTTCTTTATTTCTAGTTCAATTGTAGTAGGTGTTTTCATATTGTACCTTTCAGCTTTCATAGAAGCAATTGTATAGGTATTTTGAGTATTCAAGTTAGAGTTAACTTGAAGTTGTCGCAGCTATTAGAGGCTGGTTGCCACAACGGCATTAGAGTTAATCCTTAGGTTTACAAAGAGTTTTATAAATGAAGTTTTGGCTCAGTGATTTTAGTGGAAGTTTGGAAAAATCCTACTGAGTAGTAGGTCGTAGTTTTTCACCTTTTGAGCCAGGTGTTTTCCACGTAAAAATCTCTGTGTTCTTTATTTTATGTACTTCTAATTCCACAATCAGTAGTAGAAAGTACACTTAGAAGAACCAGATCCTTCCAGAAGCAGTTTAAGGGAAAAATTGAGTACCACACAAATCACCCCCCTCTTGTGTGGTATTGACATTTAGAACATCAGTGGTCCCTTCTCTTCCAGCCCAAAACCGCATCTGCGGTCCAAAACCACATCTGCGGTTATGACAACAACCAGCAACCTCAGCCTTCTAAAATTCCATTTTCGATCCGTTAACCACCCGGAATCCACCCGAGCCCCCCCCCCGGGACCTCAACCAAACCTACCAACCAATCCCAAAACACGTTATGGACTTGCTCAAGGCCTCAAATCACATCAACCAACACTAAAATCATGAATCGACCTCCAATCCAAACTTATTGAACTTTAGAATTTCAAACTTCTATTTTCGATGTTTAAACCTATCAAATCACGTCCGATTGACTTCAAATTTTGCATACAAGTCGTATTCGATATTACGGACCTACTAAAACTTTTGGAATATGATTCCGACCCCGATATCAAAAAGTCCACTTCCGGTAAAACTTCTCAAAAACCTTTAAATTTCTATCTTTAGCCAAATGGCTCCAAAATGAGCTACGGACCTCCGAATTCACTTTCGATCGTGATCCCAACTCCAGAATCACCATACGGAGCTGTTCCCAGACTCGGAATCCCAAACGGACATCGATGTCACTGAAATTCACTTCAACCCAAACTTATAAAATTTCTTCCAAAATGCTAACTTCCACAATAAGCGCCAAAACGCTTTCGGGTTATCCAAAACCCAATCCGGGCATACGCCCAAGTTTGAAATCATCATACGAACCTGTTGGAACCTCGAAATCTTGATTCCGAGGTCCTTTACTCAAAAATCCAATCTTAGTTAATTCTTTCAACTTTAAGCTTTTGAAATGAGAATTTTCTTTCCAAATCAACTCCGAACTTCCCGAAGTTCAATTCCGACCACGCGTAGAAGTCATAACACTCGAAATGAAGCTGCTCATGGACTCATACTGCTGAACGATGCGCTAGGGCTCAAAACGACTGGTCGGGTCGTTACACTGTGGGATTCGACTCCGGACTTGTAAACCGAATTATATTTGCAACGACTGCTTAGTTATTTTTAATAAGGCATAGTTGAGCGTGATCACGGGCTATTTTTCGTTCTACTTTTAGGGTACGCACCTTGTGCATGTACCCCACAGTAATAAATATAAAATTTTAAAAAGTTAGATAAATAATAATAATACGATTGAGTTATAAAATAAAAAATAGATAAAAATTTATAAGCTCATGACAATGATGAATATATGGTTTTTAGCCTTGTGTTTGTGGCATTCAGGTTAATTTTTCTCCAAATTGTAATGTCATGTTTATTATGCATATATGAATCATTTTAGAGCTGAAAGAAGATTCGTATCGTGGGAGAAAATTTTAAGAATAACTTCACGCATTTCTCGCGTTATGACGATTATTGCCTTTTTAAAAATGCATCTATGTAGACTTTTTTTTTCAGAAAATTGACTCTTGAAACATTAATGAAATCACTAAAAGTAACTAAAATCCAAAGTAAAGACAAATATGCTATCGTTTCCGTCTAAAAGTTCTCATGTTGTTAGGAAACTAAAATATACGATGTTTCTTCTGAATAAATATTTTAATTTTTATTATTTTATAAGGTAAAATCTTAATATATTATAAAGCCTTAAATTTTAGACTTTCTATCTAGTTTAAATAAGGAAAGATTTAATAATTAAATTTTTAGTTATTTTTAATGTGCTAAATATTAGGAAAAATTATTAAATAACTACTTTGTCCTGTGTGAATTCTACTTTTAAGACTAAAAAATGTGAACAACATTTCATTAAGGACTTTCGTGCTTTTAATGTCACGACCCATTTTTCATAATAGGTCTTGATGGCGCCCGACAACATTGTCAGGCCAACCGATGCAGAAATGTGATTAAGTTCTCATTTTACTTTAGCCAAAGACAATTATAATAGATTTTCAAGTTAAAGGTAAGTCCAGTAAAGATCATAATATATCAAAATAACAATACAACCCAAAAATAAATGTCTACTACTGTGTGTGCCAGAACCTGGTGTCACAAGCTACGGGCGACTAGTAGAATATACATAAAAGAACAATATACTATCCTACTGTCTGAATCAGGATAGATAGAGACAAAAGTACAAGGGAGGACTTCCTCGGCTGCGGATCGGCATGAAAGAGAAGTAGCTCACAGTAGAAGTCTCAAGCGTGCTCACTGATGCGCACCAGAATGATGTCCAGATCCACCTGCCTCAAATCCTGTACATTTAAGTACAGAAGCGTAGCATGAGTACATAAAAAATATGTACCCAGTAAGTATCCCATCTAACCTCAAAGAAGTAGAGACGAGAGGTCGACTTGATACCTACTAAGGTCAAGATAATATAATAATAATATGAGATATACAACATGAAGGATCTCCAGTAACAACAAGTTTAAATGAAAAGTCATATTCATGTTCTTGACTATAATTCAATTACCATTTTCCCTTTTTCATACTTAACGAGTAATCATGTCATGTCTAAACTTAAGTATACATATATATCATGTGCAATCATGCCGAGGTCGACGTCCTGCTCCAACAGAAAATAAATTGTGCACTGCTGAGGGTCAAACGGCCCGAATCATAGATGCATCTATTCTCACCGAGCCGATCGGCCCGATCCATAATTATCAAGAAAACATAAAGAAGGCACACAAAGGCTCATTTATATACAAGGAAACTCCTACCAAGTCTTAACAAATTCATATGTCCACTTTTTATTTTTCTCAAGTCTCTAGCAATTCATAAATGATCATATTGGCAATTATTATAAGAGATATTCCCCAATTAGGCATGATGTGGGTCCTAACTACCCAAGCAATTAATATTATAGTAGCTACGCACGGACTCTCGTCACCTAGTACGTACGTAGCCCCTGCATTTAGCAATAATTACTCATTTATAATCCTATGGGGACAATTTCCTCTTACAAGGTTAGAAAGGAGACTCACCTCGCTCTGAAGCGCACTTCCAATATCAAGAACAAGCCCAAACCCTCAATTCGAAGCCGAACGAGCACAAACTAATTTAAATAAAGTAAGAACTAGTCAATAAAGGCTTACAAGGTTGAATTCTGACTATTTAAGTGATTTTCCAAATATTCCCACAAGTTTCCTAAATTTCAACCCCGGACCCACGTGCCCGGAGTCCGAGATTTTTTGAAGGAAGTTGTTCTCTGATAATAGGTGAATTGAACTATGATTAAGCCTCAAAAGAACCACTTTCTTGTAGAGTTTTTTATCGTAAAAGTGATAGCAAAATACTCTTATTAGTGCTTTTCATGTTTTGCAGGTTACATACAGTAGAAGAAGGCTATGGAGTGGTTTTGGATCATTTCTGGAAGAAAAAGAAGCCAATCGCACAAAAGTTGCCAAATGAACCATGTGAAATACACAAACTACGCCTGGAGGTGAACTGCCGCGGTCCCGGCGTAACCGCGGTCGGACCGCGGCGAGCAGCTATGTGAGATTCAGAGAGGCTTTTTGGCCGCGGTCCTAGTGTGGCCACGGTAGGACCGCTGCAGGTGACGGAAAACTGAAGGACTTAAGTGCAAATTCCGGAATTCTTAGCCTAAAACAATATTTAAATACTAGAACTAGCCCAAGGGAGGGATGTAAAATTATTAGAGAGTACTTTGGCAAGAAAAACAAGTGTGAGAGATCACCCAAAACATCATTATTTCTATTCTTCTTTATTTTCTTGCAATTTATGATTATGAATCTTTTAGTATTTGATTCCCCATTGTCATGAGTAGCTAAAAACCTTAATCTAAGGTTTTGGTGGAACCCGTTGGGAATAACTTGGTTGTTTTATCAATATAATTAGATTTGGTTGTTAATCTCTAATTGTTCATCTATGTTTTGATTGTGGATTAGTTGAAAGGGCCCTCAATTATCTCTTCCTATTTATTATGTATCTTCTTGAGAGAGAGTGCAAACTTAGGTGATTGTATGAACAACATCACTCTCGGAGTATAGACGAGAGTCATAACCGAGGGTTTAGGGGTTGGATTAGAGATAACAAAACCCCTGGTGCAATCTAAGTGAATCGTATTGTGCAATTACCTAGCGTAGCTTGGGAAAGTGCGTCTAGTAGATTATTATAATTACTTGAGAAAGAATTAAGATACATGGAGAATTTATGATTGTTAGAGATAGCTAAATCATAGTTATAGGACATATACAACCAAGGAAAGTACCAACGGGGGAAACCATTGCCTTAGACTTTCTTTATATTGTTTACACATCAAGTTTAGTTAATATTCAGTTGTTCATTACTTTTAGTATTAGTTGTCAGAAAATCAACCATTGTGAATCAGAAAGTTTGGGAAAACAGGTTGTGTGAATTTAGTAAATCCGATAGTAGTAATTGATGGGTTAATTCTTTGTGGTTCGACTCTAGGCAATAATACTCAGGTTATATTTGCAACGCCCGCGTAGTCTTTTGTGAGACTCAGTTGAGCGTGATCAAATTTTGGCGCCGTTTCTGGGGAATTAACGGTGTTATCAATTACAATTGAAAGAACTACAAAATTCTTAGTGTAGTCAGTTTTCTCTATACTCAATTTTACATTGAACTTTTAATGTTTGTTGACTTGGTTGGACAGGTGCATGCCTAGAAACTAATCGAGATCTGGTGAAGTATTAGAAGCATTATCGTATCCCGAGAAAGTTTTCAGGGCTCTGAATCGGGCCAACCGACAAAACAAACAACAACCAACAACCACACAATTCGAAACAATCATGGATGATAACCAGGAAAATCCACCAGCACCAATAGCGCCAGTGCCAGAGGCTGCTCTCTATGACTGGGCACAACTCAAAACTGAGAATCTATCCACAGCGATAGTAGTTCCGCAGATACAGGCTGAGTCATTCGAGATCACAAATAACATGTTGCATTGTTGCAGAATAAGGGACTATTTTCGGGGTCACAAGTTAAAGATCCTCAGCAGCATTTGAAGAATTTCTTATCTATCTGCAAAACCCAAAGGCAACCCAATGTAACTCAGGAAGCAATCAAACTGTTATTGTTTCCATTCTCACTGACATGAGCTGCCCAGACTTGGCTGAATTCACTTCCCATAAATTCTATAGCAACGTGGGATGAACTAGTCAAGCAATTCCACAACAAGTTCCTTCCACCCAAGAAGACTGCTCAACAAATTGATGAGATTTTGAGCTTTAAACAGAGGCTGATGGAGACTTTGCATGAAACATGGGAGCGTTTTAAAGGGATGTTGGTCATATGTCCACACCATGGTGTTCCAGATCTAATGTTGGGGTAGCGGTTCTACATGGGATTGTCAAATAGCGTAAACAACATTGTTGATGCTTCAGCTGGTGGGGAATTATTGAGCAAAACATGGAGAGAGGCCAGAGTCTGCTTGACAAGATGGCACAGAATTTGGGTTGGGTAACCAGAGGTGCACCCATCACTCCAGTGGTACACTCAGTGCCTTTAGATCCATCCAATTATATGGCGGAAAACATGGCCACCTTATTGACACAGATGAGCATACTCACCAAAAAGGTGGAAGAGTCAGGGCAGAAACAGCAGGTACATATTGTTGATACTACCAATGGGGGCTTGTGTGCATCTTGCATTAGTCAACCAGTTGGTAATCAGTGGAGAACACGATCATCATCACTACCCTGAAGACATGAACTATGTGTATAATTATGGCGGCCAGAGACAGGGTGGTCAGAATTGGGGTCAACAAAATCAGCAATACAGGCCACCACAGCCACAGTTCAGCACCGGGAACATGGGAGGTATAAGACCCCCAACAATATGGCACCTTACCCACGACCACAGGGATAAAACAATCAGAATCAACAACAAGGGTATCACCCACCTCAACAGCAACATGGTGGAAGGCAAGAAGATGGGTTTGCTAGACTTGAAGCAATGATGCAGCATGTTATTTGCTCTAATGCTAAAATTAATGAAAGAGTCGATGCCCATGATGCAGCAATCAAAAATATCGAAGTACAGGTGGGCCAGATTTCAGTGTCCCTGAACAATCTTCCTCAAGGGACACTACCTGCAGACACTCAGATAAATCCAAAAGATCACGGACCGAATCAGTTGATGGCAGTGAGTCTACGTAATGGTAGAGATCTAGATGAAGAGCAAGAAAGGGCTCGAGAAGCTAGATAGGCTGAGATACTCATACCAGTGCCCATCGAGCTGGATGAATCAACGGAACTGACAAAGGTCACAATCCAACCTGCTCAAGAAGAAAATTGCATTCAGAATGAGACCGAGAAAGAAGCTAAAAAAGTCCATGAGTCAGTAGTTGAGGTAGCAGCAGATAAAGATCAGTCCCAAGTGATTGGGAAGAAGATACCCCCTGCACCCTTCCCCTAGAGGTTGGCTAAGTACAAAAAGGAGGAGCAATACAAGAAGTTCTTTGACATGCTGAAGCAAATCCAGGTAAATATACCATTGATTGACGCTTTGAAGGAGATGCCTGGGTATGCAAAGATGATGAAGGACTTAATGTCCCAAAAGTTTGATTTTCAAGACTTGGCCACAGTTATGCTTACTCAGACCTGTAGTGCAGTGGTGACTAGACCAATTGCTGAAAAGCTGTCTGATCCAGGGAGCTTTACAATTCAATGCAATATTGGAAATTTTGCTTTTGCTAAGGCACTGCGTGATCTAGGGGCCAGCATCAATCTTATTCCCCTAGCTATCTATAAGAGGTTGGGCATTGGAAGAGCTAAACCCACCTCTATGTTGTTGCAGCTAGCTGACAGGACGGTGAAACGACCATATGGAATCCTAGATGATGTGTTGATTCAGGTAGGGAAATTTGTCTTCCCTGCAGATTTTGTGATCCTAGATTGTAAGGTGGATGAAGAGATTCCCATCATTTTGGGAAGACCATTCCTGGCCACGGGAAGAGCTCTAATTGATTGTGAGACTGGGGAACTCAAGATAAGGCTGAACGATGAAGAAATAACATTCAATGTGCAGAAATCTATGAGGCGACCAAGTGAGTTCGCCAATTGCTCTCTTATTGATGCCATGGATGTAATTGTAGAGACTGACGATGAAAGGCTGACTATTGAGGACCCTCTTGCTGCATGTCTCATGAATTTGGATGAGGTAAATGGAGAGGATCTGGTGGAATGGGTGTTGGCATTAGAAGGTAGAGGGTTCTGGGATAGGACCCTAGAGTTTGAGCCATTGCACTTGGAAAATAGAGAAACTCCTCCAGCCAAGCCATCCATCGAAAAACCACCAAAGCTGGAATTGAAACCATTGCCCGCCCATCTCAGGTATGAATTTCTTTGACCTAACTCCACATTACTTATTATTATGTCATCTATTTTGTTAGATGTGCAGGCTCAACAACTATTGCAGGTAGTTAAGGAATGTAAGACTGCCATTGGGTGGACCATGGCAGACATAAAGGGGATAAGCCCCGCCTACTGTATGCATAAAATTCTACTGGAAGAGGGACACAAACCTTGTAGGGAACACCAAATAAGGCTGAACCCCAATATGAAGGAAGTGGTAAAGAAAGAAGTAATCAAGTTGTTAGATGCGGGAATCACTTTCCCAATCTCTGACAGCAGCTGGGTTAGCCCAGTTCAATGTGTTCCTAAAAATGGTGGCATGGCGGTAGTCAAGAATGATAAGAATGAATTGATCTCTACAAGAACCATCACGGGCTTGAGAATTTGCATGGACTATCGGAAGTTAAATCTAGCCACTCGGAAAGACCACTTCCCACTTCCCTTCATTGATCAGATGTTAGACAGATTGGTAGGGAGGTCACATTTTTGTTTTCTGGATGGGTACTCTGGGTACAATCAAATTTCCATTGCACCGGAGGACAGAGAGAAGACCTCTTTCACTTGCCTGTATGGCATTTATGCCTTTCGGAGGATGCCCTTTGGCCTATGCAACGCACCCGCCACATTCCAACGGTGCATGATGGCCATATTCACTAACATGGTAGAGGATATAATGGAGGTGTTCATGGATGACTTCTTAGTGGTGGGGAACTCATTTGATGAGTACCTGATAAATCTGACTCCTGTGCTGAAACGGTGTATCGAGACTAATCTAGTTCTGAATTGGGAAAAGTGTCATTTTATGGTACAAGAAGGCATAGTCTTGGGACACCGGGTGTCAAGCAAAGGAATTGAGGTGGATCGTGGTAAGGTAGATGTGATATAAAAGCTACCCCTCCAACTTTAGTAAAAGCAATCAGAAGCTTCCTCGGGCATGCCGATTTCTATCGGCGATTTATAAAAGACTTCTCAAAGATCGCCAGCCCTCTCTATAAGTTGTTAGAAAAAGATCACCCTTTCTTGTTTTCTGATAATTGTAGGATAGCATTCGAGGAGCTGAAAAAGAGACTGGTCACAACACCTATCATAGTTGCCCCTGACTGGGAGCAACCGTTCGAGCTCATGTGTGACGCTAGTGACTATGCAGTGGGGGCAGTGCTGGGCCAACGGAAGGACAAGTTGATGCATCCAATATACTATGCTAGTAGAATGCTGAGTGGAGCCCAGCTAAATTACACTGTGACTGATAAGGAGATGTTGGCCGTAGTGTTTGCCTTCGACAAGTTCCGATCATATATGATTGGTTCCAAGGTAATTGTATATACTGACCACGCAGCTCTCAGGTACTTAATTGAAAATAAGGAGTCTAAGCCACGCCTGATTCGTTGGGTGCTACTGTTACAAGAATTCTACCTTGAAATTCGTGACCATAAGGGCACAGAAAATCAAGTTGCTGATCATCTATCACGACTTGAAGGAGCTGAAAAAGCAATCGAGGTCGAAGAGATCCTGGAAACTTTTCCAGACAAGCAACTGCTTGCTACTAATCTTGAGGAAGCATCATGGTATGCAGATTTTGCTAATTACATGGCCAGTGGTATAGTTCCTCACGACCTCTAATCTTCCCAAAGAAAGAAATTTTATCGTGATAGCCGCATGTATTATTGGGATGAGCCTTATCTGTTTAGAATATGTGTTGACAATATGATCCGGAGGTGTATCCTCGAGATAGAACAATCTTCTATTTTGCTGGCTTGTCACGCATTGGCATACGGAGGACATTTTGGAGGAGTCAGGATAGTGGCGAAAGTGCTTGAGGCCGGATTTATTTGGCCAACAGTGTTTAGAGACGCACACCTATGGGTAAAGGGCTACAATGAATGTCAGAGGACTGGGAACATTTCCCGTCGCCACGAGATGCCCATGAACCCGATTCAAGAGGTGGAAGTCTTTGATGTCTGGGGGATTGACTTCATGGGTCCTTTCGTCATACTGGTTGTTGTGGACTACATGTCCAAGTGGGTAGAAGCTACTGCGTTACCCACTAATGATGCAAGAGTAGTGGTGGGATTCCTGAAGAAGAACATATTCACCCGATTTGGAATACCACAAGCCATTATCAGCGACGGAGGCACTCACTTCTGCAATAGAGCCTTCGAAAAGTTGCTTGCTAAGTATGACGTGCGCCACAAGGTGGCTACTCCGTATCACCCACAAACTAGTGGACAGATGGAAGTGTCCAACAGAGAAATCAAGAGTGTGTTGACCAAGACAGTGAATGCCACAAAAACTGATTGGGCGAGGAAGCTAGATGACACACTTTGGGCCTATAGGACTGCATTTAAAACACAATTTGGTATGTCACCATATAAGTTGGTGTTTGGAAAGGCATGTCACCTGCCAGTTGAACTTGAGCATAAAGCATGGTGGGCATTGAAGCAGTTGAACTTAGATGTTGAAGCTGAAGGCACAACTAGAATTACTGAGTTGCATGAGCTTGACGAGTTCAGACATCTTGCTTTTGAGAGCACAAGATTGTACAAGGAAAGAATGAAGCGGTTACACGACCAGAACATTGTTGAGCGACATTTCAAACCTGGGGACATAGTATTGCTCTATAATTCATGGTTGAGATTGTTTCCGGGTAAGTTAAAGTCCCGATGGTCAGGGCCATTTAGAGTAGTGCAAATGTTTGCAAGTAGAGCTTTGGAGATCAAGTCGAAAGACGGGACGAACAGATTCTCCGTCAATGGACAAAGGTTGAAACATTACCTTGGATCAGCTGAAGAAAAAGGAGATACAGTGGTGTCACATTTCAAAGAACCCCAATACAAGAACGAGGAGTAGGAACTCAACTACTTGCGTCGTGCCGCGACGTTAAATCAGGAGCTGCGTGGGAGGCAACCCACGAATTTGTTGTAAATGTAATGTAAAACTGCATTAAAAAAACCAAAAAAAAGAGGTGTCAAAAAAATGTCCTGACCGCGGTCCTGGCGTAACCGCGGCTGGACCGCGGTCAAACAAGATCTCTGAGGTTTTTCCACCGCGATCCAAGCGTGACCGCGGTAGGACCGTGGTCAAACACCCTCTCTAAACTTTTTCTATCGTGGTCCAAGCGTGACCGCGGTCAAACATGCTCTCTAAACCAGGTCTACCGCGGTCTCAGCGTAATCGTGGTAGGACCACGGTAGCCCAGCAATGGGCCCAGTCAGGTAAGTTTTCTGAAATTTTTTATATTTTTTTATTTCTTTCTTTTTACCCCCTCCCCCCC
>MU684665.1:66112-82344 GCA_026770625.1 Nicotiana glauca
ACATGCTCTCTGAACCTGGTCTACCGCGGTCCCAGTGTAACCGCTGTAGGACCGCGGTAGCCCAGCGACGGGCCCAGTCAGGTAAGTTTTCTGAAATTTTTATATATATATTTTTATTTCTTTCTTTTCCCCCTCCTTAATTAACCTTACCCCCCCACATTACCCACTCCAACCATACGACAATTACCCTTTTTTTCTCTCTACTCTCTCATTTTTTTCTCCTTCATCTTCTTCTTCACAAAACCCTAACCCCCATTCTTCCCCAAATTTCTTCTTCTTTAACTCTCTCATCTCATCTACAAGGTAAGCTTTCTTCTTTTCTCTTTTCTTTTCTTCAAATAGTTAGTGTAAATTAGTTTTCCTAACCCTAGATTCTATTGTAGTGTATAAATTGTATCTTTTTCTTTGTTTTCTCTTGTATTTGCTTCTTTTAGCCATGGTTGATGATTAGATGTTAGGTTTCATGGTGCTTAACTTGTGGTGGAGATTTGTAGTGTGTTTGGAGACCTAGCAACAATTTTTAGGGCGAAGTTTGGTGGTTGGGCCTTTATGGCCGAAAATTTTGGGATGTGTTGTACATTTTGGAGCACTTTGTGCTCACCTTAATTGGTTGTGGTGGTGGTGGTTGACATATTTCACTGATGAAGGGTTGTGTGGGGTATTATGGGAGAATTTGATATGTTGATAGTTGTGTGAAGTAATAGTAGTAAGGGTTGGCCACTTGGGGCCACTTAGTAATTGGGTGTTCTGGCATTATTTGCCCAATGATAACTGTTAGTGCCATCGGATGGCGAAGTCTGAGTAACCATTCGAATGGCCTATCTTAGGATGTATCTGATAGTTGCCCTATCTTGTTGTAGGTACTATGGCACGAAAGAGGCAAAGAGGCTCGACAAGTACTTCCCACGGGCCAACATATGATGAAGCTAGGTTCCAGTCTCAGGGGGCAGAGGACGCATTTCATGCAAAGGCCACAAAAACCTTTATCCCAGAGATTGCTGTGGACAGGGCTGCCCTCCGTATGGAAAGCCCAGACATGTATAAGGAGATATGACGGAGGGAAATGGAATTTTTGTTTGATGAGCCCGAAATAGCAAATCTGATGCTAGTCAGGGAATTCTACGCAAACTGCCAGGAATATTTAGGCCGGGAGGTAATTGTGCGTGGCAAGGTGGTGGATGCCACAATCCCTAAGATTCGCCGGGTTTTGCAGTTTCCCCAATTCAGAGGTAATGTTGATCATTATCACGACGCCCATGGGATCTCTTGGGAAACCATGATTGAAGCAATTTGCGCAGATGGTCAACCTACCTGGATACAGGAAAACATCACCCTTCACTCCAAGTCCTTCACACATGAGGCCAAGTGCTGGTTCACCATCATTTGCAGTCGGTTCTTGACTACAAGCAACACAGTCGATGTGAACCACCTACGGGCTATACTGGTATGGTGCTTTGTCACCAAGCGTGACTTTGATGCGGCGCGACTTATTGGTGATGAAATGATCCTCCGATCCTCGCTGCAGTCTAAGGGATTTTACTTTCCCTTATTAATGACAACATTGTGTCGACTTAAGGGTGTCCCCACTAGTCCTACTGATGGCACATTGCCCGCAAAGACACCTTTCAGAACTTCTAGGATCTCAGTGGGAAGAGATGCACGCACAACCATAGAGATTGATGATGAGGATGAAGCCCCAGCACCAATGGCACCCTCCAGGAGATCCTATGACAGAGCCGGACCCTCTCAGCGTCCCCACACTAGGGCAGGACTCTCTAGATCACAGTCCTCCCGGCCTATTCTAGGTTCTCTGGAGGAGGAGCTCGAGGACCTTCGATCCTCGGTGGATGGCCTGCATTGAGGATGGATGCTATGTTTTAGCGACAGGCCCGGTCTGAGAATCGCATCATGGCATGGTTCTGTGCTTTGGGTAGAGCTTGCCATGTGGACCCCAGCAGGGTCTCCGAGTCCAACTGATACTCAGGGAAGTCTTCTTACCCTACTGCACTTTATTTATATTATGACATGGGGACATGCCATTAATTTAAGTGTGGGGTGGGAGACTTGTTGTTGTGTTGTATTTCAGTGTACATATAGCATGTTGTAGTTCTGTAGCTGTGTTGTTGTATTATCTTATAAGTAATTGACTTGGCCCAACGACGGACACTTGTCGACGGGTCTCTTGAGGGTCAAAGTCGGTTGATAAAAAAAGTACATATAGCATGTTGTATTATAGTGTAAAGGACTATTCCTGAGGACGGACCACTTGGGCAGTACTCTTGAGGGAAGTAGTCCACTTAGATTTTCTCTATTTTCTTTTCTTTTTTTAGGTAGTGTAGTAATTCTCCCTTGGTTTTTCTTTTGACCACGGTTCTTTTCCAAGGGCTTTTCTTGAACCGGGTTAGGTTTAGGACTCTGAAGACTCTCTTGGACTAGGATGGGTAAGGGCAAGAACGCACCCCTTGATGTATACACCTGCTAACAATTAAACGAACTTGAGAGTGCGACGTCTAGGCTTATGTGTAGACTCATAATTTATGCCTTAATTGTGCACACCTTTTCTTGCTTGAATGCTCAGGTGAGTGTGTTGACGAACTAATTCGGAATGAGTTACTTGCCAAGTGTGTGTGAGAAATTACCTGTATTCTGTGCTTGCATGCGATACCTAGAACTTGCCCGGTGTGTTTGCAAAGCGAAATAGAAGTTGTTTCGTTTTAGAGATGATTGAGGCATTTCTTTGTGTACACCAGTCTAATTATGAATCCACCTGTACGTATTCTCATAGTTAACCCCTTTGAGCTTAAGCCTGATTCTTTGGTAACCTTGTAATAACCTACATCCATGTGTTGAATAGCTTGACTGTTTGACCTTTTGCCTCCTAGAAGCACTTGAATTGTTAAAGATCACGTAAAAGTCGAAGTGTGGGGTGATGGGGGGTAAAAAAAAAAGGGAAACCAGGAAAATACTTGAAAGGTGCAATGGTTGTTAAAAAAAAGCCAATTGCACCTAGAGAAGTGGGGGTAGCTTATGAAACAAGTGTGGGAGAATGACAGGGCTGAACACGGAAAATGGAATAAAGGAAGAATGTATTAAAAGTGCTTAGGGAGGTTAGTCACTATATCCAAATATATCCTACCCGTCCCTTAGCCTACATTACAGCTGAATAAAGACCTCTTGATCTTAGACTAAAATAACTCGATTAGTAGAGAATTACACTAAGGGCAAGCTTATGGTGTATCTGTGTGGCATATGAATGTTCCTTGCTGAGAGTGAGTGAATTCTTTCTATCTAAAGTTCTTTGTGCTGGATTCTATATGTGTGGAACTTCTCTCAACTTATTGATGTGAGGGAATGTGACTCAGAAAGAAAAAGCAAGTTTTCACCTCTATTAGAGTAACTAGAGTGAGCATGTGTGTGGCATGGCATTAGAGTCTGCATTTGAGGTGTGACAGTTGCACTGCATAGGTTGTTCTTTCATAATGGCGGGTGCAACATAAAATTGGGTAATTCGTTGAGCGATTAGGCCTAGAAGTGTGGTTCAACTTGCTCAAGGATGAGCAAAGCTTTAAGTGTGGGGTGTTGATAATAGGTGAATTGAACTATGATTAAGCCTCAAAAGAACCACTTTCTTGTAGAGTTTTTATTGTAAAAGTGATAGCAAAATTCTCTTATTAGTGTTTTTCATGTTTTGCAGGTTACATATAGTAGAAGAAGGCTATGGAGTGGTTTTGGATCATTTATGGAAGAAAAAGAAGCCAATCGCACAAAAGTCGCCAAATGAACCATGTGAAATACACAAACTACGCCTGGAGGTGAACTATCGCGGTCCCAGCGTAATCGCGGTCGGACCGTGGCGAGCAGCTATGTGAGATTCAGAGAGGCCTTTTGGCCGCGATCCTAGTGTGGCCACGGTAGGACCGCGGCAGGCGACGGAAAACTGAAGGACTTAAGTGCAAATTCCGGAATTCTTAGCCCAAAATCCTATTTAAATACTAGAACTCGCCCAAGGGAGGGATGTAAAATTATTAGAGAGTACTTTGGCAAGAAATACAAGTGTGAGAGATCACCCAGAACATCATTATTTCTATTCTTCTTTATTTTCTTGCAATTTATGATTATGAATCTTTTAGTATTTAATTTCCCCATTGTCATGAGTAGCTAAAAAACTTAATCTAAGGTTTTGGTGGAACCCATTGGGAATAACTTGGTTGTTTTATCAATATAATTAGATTTGGTTGTTAATCTCTAATTATTCATCTATCTTTTGATTGTGGATTAGTTGAAAAGGCCCTCAATTATCCGTTCCTATTTATTATGTATCTTCTTGAGAGAGAGTGCAAACTTAGGTGATTGTATGAACATCATCACTCCCAGAGTATAGACGATAGTCATAACCGAGGGTTTAGGGGTTGGATTTGAGATAATGAAACCCCGGGTGTAATCTAAGTGAACCGTATTGTGCAATTACCTAGCGTAGCTTGAAAAAGTGCGTCTAGTAGATTATTATAATTACTTGAGAAAGAATTATGATAGATGGATAGTTCATGATTGTTAGAGATAGCTAAATCATAGTTATAGGACATATACAACCAAGGAAAGTACCAACGGGGGAAACCATTGCCTTAGATTTTCTTTAAATTGTTTACACATCAAGTTTAGTTAATATTCAGTTATTCATTACTTTCAGTATTAGTTGTTAGAAAATCAACCATTGTGAATTAGAAAGTTTGGGAAAACAGGTTGTGTGAATTTAGTAAATTCGACAGTAGTAATTGATAGGTTAATTCTCTGTGGTTCGACTCTGGGCAATAATACTCAGGTTATATTTGCAACGCCCGCATATTCTTTTATGAGACTCAGTTGAGCGTGATCATTCTCTATCACCTAAGGATCACAAATATATGATTTCTAGTTCATTACATGGCAAATTACATGATTAAATCTTAGTTCTATTAAAACCCTAGGTCTAGCTCTAACCCTTGAATTTACTTAATTTTTAGTGTTTAATCTACCTAATATACGTGTATTTAAGCTAAGGATAAAGGGGAATTACTTACATTACCAAGCTATGTGGAAACCCTCTCTTGGAAGCACCCAAATCGCCTAAGTGTGGAGTGAAAAATGAGGGAAATGATGTTTAAGTTCGTATTAAATGAACTTTTCTGCCCCCAGCTGATTTCGCTTCTGTGGAGCTATTTCCGCTTCTACGGATTCCGCTTCTACCGAAATTGGGCCGCTTCTACGGTTCTTGCCCAAGATGGCTGGACCGCTTCTGCAGTTGAAGTGTCACATATGCGGAACCGCTTCTGCGGTCTTTCCCTTGGGCTGCCTTTGCCGCTTCTGTGGAGTCATGACCGCATCTGCGATCCAAGAACCGCAGATGCGGTTATGATAGAAGCAACAGACTTCAGTCCTTTTTCAAGTTCTAGCTTCACTCGAGCTTCGCTCATTTGATGCTCGGGGCTCCCGTGCCCCGCCTGAACATACCGACAAGTCTGAAATCACGAGGCGGACCTACTCAAACCCTCAAAACAATACTAAACCGAGGAATCAAACCCCAAAACCAAATGAACCAAATCATTGAACCTCAAGTTCTTAATTTTCTTTCAACGAGTCAAAACGCCCTTAAACTACTCGGATTGACACCAAATTTCACGGGTAAGTCTTAACTGATATTTCGGACATGTACCAAGTTTCAGAATCAAAATTTGAGCCCGATACCTAGGAAATCAAGGATTACATAGTTTATTTAAATCCTTAAAACTTCAATTTAACAATTTCACAGAAAAATTCATTACTCAGGCTAGGGACCTCGGAATTCGATTCCGGACATACGCCCAGGACCCATATTTTCCCACGGACCCACCGAGATTGTCAAATCACGAATCTAGGTCCATTTCCCAAGAAAGTTGACCGAAGTCAAACTTGGCCTTTTTGAAAAACTTAAAGAAGCAAATGGACATATTCTTACTCACAACTCTTCCAACTTCCGAACCACCCGTCCCCGCAAGTCATAAATTAGCTAAAAAAGGTGCGGGAAGTTTTATTTAAAGAAACGGGGTTCTAGTATGCAAAACGACCAGTCGGGTCCTTACATTCTCCACCTCTTAAACAAACTTTCGTCCTTGAACGGACGTAGAAAAGTACCTGGACTGCTAAATAAGTGGGGATATCTGCTCCGCATGTCCTCCTCGGACTCCCAGGTCGCCTCCTCAACCGGTTGGCCCCTCCACTGGACCCTTACCGCAGAAATCCTCTTGGACCTCAACTGGCGATCCTGTCTGTCAATAATGGCAACTGGCTCCTCCTCGTAGCCCAAGCTCTCATCTGACTGAATGGTACTGAAGTCAAACACATGTGATAGGTCGGCATGATACTTCTGAAGCATCGATACATGAAAGACTGGATGAACTCCCGATATACTGGGAGGTAAAACAAGCTCATAGGTAACCTCTCCAACTCGCCTCACCACCTCAAAGGGACCAATAAACCTTGGGCTTAGCTTACCCTTCTTCCCGAACCTCATAATGCCCTTCATTGGCGAGACTTTCAAGAGAACCTTCTCGCCAATCATGAATGATAGATCACATGCCTTCTGATCTGTGTAGCTCTTCTGTTTAGACTGAGCTATGCGGAGCCTCTCCTGAATCAACTTTACCTTATCCAAGGCATCTTGTACCAAATCTGTACCAAGTAACTTAGCCTCCCCATGCTCAAACCACCCGATAGGGGAATGACAACGCAGACCATAAAATGCCTCACACGGGGCCATCTCTATGCTGTACTGATAGCTGTTATTGTATGAAAACTCTGCTAAGGGCAAGAACTGATCCCACTGCCCTCCGAAGTCAATCACACATGCTCTAAGCATATCCTCTAAAATGTGAAATGTCAGTTCTGACTGCCCGTCGGTCTGAGGATGGAATGTCGTGCTAATCCTTACGCGGGTTTCCAACTCACTCTGAACAGCTCTCCAGAAATGGGAAGTGAACTGAGAGCCTCTGTCTGATATGATGGAAACCGGCACACCGTGCAACCTAACTATCTCCCGAATGTTAATCTCAGCACATCTCTCCGCTGTATAAGTAGTTGCCACTGGAATGAAATGGGCTGACTTGGTCAACCTATCCACAATAACCCACACTGAGTCAACCTTCTGCAAAGTCCGCAGCAACCCAACCACGAAATCCATGGTGATGCGCTCCCACTTCCACTCTGGAATGGGCATTTGCTGAAGTAGGCCACCTGGCCTCTGGTGCTCATACTTGGCCTGCTGGCAATTCAAACATCTAGCTATATACTCTACGATGTCCTTCTTTATCCTCCGCCACCAGTAATGCTATCTCAATTCACGATACATCTTCGTGGCACCCGAATGAATAGAGTACCTCGAACTGTAGGCCTCCTCTAGAATCCTCTCTCTCAAGCCATCAACATTAGGAACACATACACGGCCCTAAAGCTGTAACACACCATCCTCGCCAATAGAAATCTCCTTGGCACCTCCCTGAAGTATCGTCTCTCTGAGAACCTCCAAATGTGGATCATTAAAATGTCGGGCCTTAATCTTCCCCAATAACAAAGACGGAGCAACCACACGTGCTAGAACTCGGCTGGGCTCCGAAATGTCCAATATCACAAGCCTGTTAGCTAAAGAATGGATGTCCAAAGCTAATGGTCTCATCTCAGTAGGAATGAATGCCAAGCTACCCATACTCTCCACCTTTCTGCTCAAGGCATCCGCGACCACATTCGCCTTACCTGGATGAAAAAGAATGGTAATGTCATAATCCTTTAGTAAGCCACCTGCACTGCCTCAAGTTGAGATCCCTCTGCTTGAACAAATGCTACAAGCTATGATGGTCGGTGTAAACCTCACATGACATCCCATATAAATAATGCCTCCATATCTTGAGAGCATGAACAATCGCCGCCAACTCTAGATCGTACACAGGGTAATTCTTCTCAAGAACCTTTAGCTGGCGTGAAGCATATGCAATAACTTGCCCCTCCTACATCAATACACATCCCAAGCCAACGCGAGAAGCGTGGCAATATATCGTATACATCCCGGCACCGAAAGGTAACACAAGAACTGGTGTTGTAGTCAAAGCCATCTTGAGCTTCTGGAAGCTCTCCTCATAATCATCGGACCAACAGAATGGGGCACCCTTTTGGGTCAATCTGGCCAGAGGTGATGCAATAGATGAAAAGCCCTGCAAAAGTCGCCGGTAGTAACCTGCTAACCCCAGGAAACTCCTGATCTCGGGCACTGAAGTAGGACGTGGACAACTCTGAACTACCTCAATCTTCTTGGGATCCACTTTAATACCCTCCCCTGACACTACATGCCCCAAGAATGCCACTGACTCCAGCCAAAACTCACACTTGGAGAACTTAGCATAAAGCTACTACTCTTGCAAGGTCTGAAGCACTACTCTCAAATGTTGCTCGTGCTCCCCCAGGCTACCTGAGTATATCAAGATGTCATCAATGAAGACGATAACAAAAGAATCAATATAAGGACTGAACACCTTGTTCATCAAGTCCATAAATGTCGCTGGAGTATTAGTCAAGACAAATGACATCACCAGAAACTCATAGTGGCCATATCTAGTCCTAAATGCATTCTTCGAAACATCTGAATCCCGAATCTTCAGCTGATGATACCCTGACCTCAAGTCAATCTTAGAGAACACCCTAGCACCCTGCAGCTGGTCAAACAAATCATCAATACGGGGCAATGGATACTTGTTCTTGATGGTTGCTTTGTTCAATTTGCGGTAATCAATGCACATCCGCATAGTCCCATCCTTCTTCTTCACAAATAGCACTAGTGCACCCCAAGGCGATACATTGGGCAAACCCTTTTGCTAACAACTCGTCCAACTGTTCCTTCAGCTCCTTCAGCTCCTTAGGAGCCATACTGTACAATGGGATAGATATAGGCCGAGTGCCTGGAGCCAAATCAATACAGAAATCAATATCACGATCTGGAGGCATGCCAGAAAGATCAGAAGGAAAAACATCGGCGAACTCTCAGAATACTAGCACTGAATCGATCGTCGGGGACTCTGCGGTGGTGTCTCGAACATAAGATAAATAAGCCAAACACCCTTTCTCAACCATGCGCTGAGCCTTCAGAAAAGAAATAAACCTGCTAGGCGTATCAACAGTGGAACCATTCCACTCCAACCTCGGCAACCCTAGCATCGCTAGTGAAATAGTCTTGGCATGGCAATCAAGGATGGTGTGATATGGAGATAGCCAATCTATGCCCAGGATGACCTCAAAATCAATCATGTCATGCAACAGAAAATCCGCTCTAGTCTCGTAACCACAGAAAGTAACCACACAAGACCGGTAGACCCAATCCACAACCACGGAATCGCCCACAAGAGTGGACACATGGACAGGAACACCCAAAGGATCAGGAGAAATAGCCAGGAAATGAGCAAATAGAGATGATACATATGACTAAGTAGACCCTGGATCAAATAATACCGATGCATCTCTACCACTGACGGAAATAATACCTGTGATAACAGCATCTGAGGCCAATGCATCTGGCCTGGCTGGAAGAGCATAGAATCTAGCTGGAGCACTGGCTGTCTGGCCTCCACCTGACTGAGTAGTAGCTGGCTGACCTCTCCTTGTCTGGCTTCCACCCCTGGGACGGCCTCTACCAGACTGCCCTCCACCTCTAGGTGGCTGGGCCGTTGGTGCTAGAGTCATGGGCTGCTGCCCCTGCTGTACTGCCTTGCCCCTAAGCCTGGGGCAGTATCTCCTCATGTGGTCTGGGTCCTCGCACTCAAAACAACATGGTGTGGAGACCTGTTGTTCGGATGGCTAATTCTGGATACCAGAAGATCCACTAGAAGAAGCCTGAATAGCCGTTGGGCGGTATGAACTCTCCGGCATAGCACTGAAATAAGAACTGGAAGAGTCCGGGGGACCTGGATACCCACTGGATGAACCCTGAATAGCTGGCGGGCAATAGGAACTCTCCGGCATGGCACTGAAATAGGAGCATGCTGGAGCACCCCGAGCAGGTGTTGGTGCTGAAACTGGGGGCCTAAAGGGCTGACCCCTCCCAAACTGACCTCTACCCCTAGTTGGGCCGCTTCTGAACTCTCCGGAGAATATGTCCCTCTTATCCTACTGCATCTGCTCTCTACTCCTCAGACGGTAACACTCAATCCTGCGAGCAATCTCAAGTACTAGCTGATACCCAGTGCCCATCTCTACCTTTTGGGCCATACCCGACCGGATAGTGGGGTGTAACCCCGCAACGAATCTCCATACTCTCTCTGCCTTTGTGCGAAGTATCATAAGTGCATGGAGAGACAACTAAGAGAACCTCGCCTCATAATCGGTCACTGACATCTGACCCTGCTCTAGATGCTCAAACTGATGACGTAGCTCTTCCCTCTCAGAGGGGGGGATGTACCGATCAAGGAATAACTAAGTGAACTGACCCCAAGTGAGGGGAGGAGCGCCTGCTAGCCTGCTAAGTGCATAAGACACCCACTATCTACGGGCCCTTCCCTCCAGCTAAAAAGTGGTGAAGTCAACTCCATGTGACTCCAATATCCTTATGTTGTGCAGTCTGTCCCTGCACCTATCAATGAAATCCTGGGCATCCTCATGACGCTCACCCCCAAAGACTGGAGGATGCAACCTGGTCCATCTATCCAATAACTTCTGCGGATCGTCGTCCACAACTGGACTAGGTTGGGGCGCACTACAGCAACTGGCTAAACCCTATCTGCGGGTAGTGTACCCGGAGTCTGATATACCCCAGCTGCATGACCTAGAGCCTGGGCAGTAGGGATATGGGCTCCCCCTCCCGCCTGTGAAGCAGCTGGGTCCGCTGGAAATAAACCAGCCTGAGTCATAGTGTCCATGAACCGTAGCATGCGGCTCATGACCTCCTAGAATCCCGGTGCTGTCATGAAATCCACCGGAGTAGGCACAGCTGCGGGCACCTTGCCCTGCTCCTCAATAATGGGATCCCTCGCGGGACCTGTTGGTGGTGCATCTGGAATGGCTCTGGGATGCCTTCGTCCCCTACCATGGGCTGGTGCCCTCCCCTAGCCTCTACCTCGGCCTCTAACAACGGGGGGGAGCAGCTCCTCCCGGGTCCGGAACGTCAGTGGTATGGGTCCTCACCATCTGTGAGAGAATAGAAGAGGAAATTTAGTACACTGACAGCTGCACGATGGAAATGAATAAAGAGTAGTCTTTCCTAATACCCTATAGCCTCTCGAAGATAAATACAGACGTCTCCGTACCGATCTACAAGACTCTATAAGGTTTGCCCATAACTTGTGAGACCTACGTGAACCTAGTGCTCCATGTTGTCACAACCCATTTTTTGTAATAGGTCATGATGGCGCCCGACACCATTGTGAGGCCAGCCGATGCGGAAATATGATTAAGTTCTCATTTTACTTTAGCCAAAGACAATTATAATAGATTTTTAAGTTAAAGGTAAGTCCAGTAAAGATCATAATGTATCAAAATAATAACACAACCCAAAAATAAACGTCTACTACTGTGTGTGCCAGAACCTGGTGTCACAAGCTACGGGCGACTAGTAGAATATACACAAAAGAATAATATACTATCCTACTGTCTGAATCAGGATAGACAGAGACAAAAGTACAAGGGAGGACTTCTTCGGCTGCGGATCGGCATAAAAGAGAAGCAGCTCACCGTAGAAGTCCCAAGCGTGCTCACTGATGCGCACCAGAATGATGTCCAGATCCACCTGCCTCAAATCATGTACATTTAAGTACAGAAGCGTAGCATGAGTACATAAACAACATGTACCCAGTAAGTATCCCGTCTAATCTCGAAGAAGTAGAGCCGAGAGGTCGACTTGATACTTACTAAGGTCAAGATAAAATAATAATAATGTAAGATATACAGCATGAAGGATCTCCAGTAACAACAAGTTTAAATGAAAAGTCATATTCATATTCTTGACCATAATTCAATTACCATTTTCCCTTTTTCATACTTAATGAGTAATCATGTCATGTCAAAACATAAGTGTGTGTATATATATATATATATATATATATATATATATATATATATATATATATATATATATATATATATATGTATATCATGCGCAATCATGCCGAGGTCGACGGCCCACTCCAACAGAAAATAAATTGTGCACTGCCGAGGGTCGAACGACCCGAATTATAGATGCATCTATTCTCACTGAGGCGAGCGGCCCGATCCATAATTATCAAGAAAACATCAAGAAGGCACACAAAGGCTCATTTATATACAAGGAAACTCCTACCAAGGCTTAACAAGTTCGTATGTCCACTTTTCATTTTTCTCAAGTCTCTAGCAATTCATAAATGATCATATTGGCAATTAAAATAAGAGATATTCCCCAATTAGGCATGATGTGGGTCCTAACTACCCAAGCAATTAACATTATAGTAGCTACGCACGGACTCTCGTCACCTAGTACGTATGTAGCCCCCACATTTAGCAACAATTACTTATTTATAATCCTATGGGGACAATTCCCTCTCACAAGGTTAGAAAGGAGACTCACCTCGCTCCGAAGAGCACTTCCAATATCAAGAACAAGCCCAAACCTTCAATTCGAAGCCGAACGAGCACAAACTAATTAAAATAAAGTAAGAACTAGTCAATAAAGGCTTACAAGGTTGAATTCTAACTATTTAAGTGATTTCCCAACCTTTCCCACAAGTTTTCTAAATTTCGACCCCGGGCCCACGTGTCCGGAGTCCGAAATTTTTCGAAGGAAGTTGTTCTCTATCACCTAAGGATCACAAATATATGATTTCTAGTTCATTACATGACAAATTACATGATTAAATATTAGTTTTACTAAAACCCTAGGTCTAGCTCTAACCCTTGATTTTACTTAATTTTTAGTGTTTAATCTACCTAATATACATGTATTTAAGCTATGGATGAAGGGGACCTTACCAAGCTATATGGAAACCCTTTCTTGGAAGCACCCAAATCGCCTAAGTGTGGAGTGAAAAATGAGAGAAATGGTGTTTGAGTTCGTATTAAATGAACTTTTCTACCCCCAGCTGATTTCGCTTCTACCGAGCTATTTTCGCTTCTGCAGAAATTGGGCCGCTTCTACGGTTCTTGCCCAAGATGGCTGGACCGTTTCTGCGGCCGAAGTGCCGCATATGCGGAACCGCTTCTGCGGTTCCATGACCGCTTCTGCGGTTTTTCCCCTGGGCTGCCTTGGCTGCTTCTACTGAGTCCTGACCGCATCTACGGTCCCACTTCTGCGGTCCAAGAACCGCAGATGCGATTATGACAGAAGCAGCAGACTTTAATCCTTTTTCAAGTTCTAAATTCACTCGAGCCTCGCTCGTTTGACGCTTGGGGCTCCCGTGCCCCACCCGAACATACCGACAAGTCTGAAATCACGAGGCGGACCTACTCGAACCCTCGAAACACTCAAAACAATGCTAAGCCGAGGAATCAAACCCCAAAACCAAATGAACCAAATCATTGAACCTCAAGTTCTTAATTTTCTTCCAACAGGTCAAAACGCCCTTAAACTACTCGGATTGACACCAAGTTTCACGGGTAAGTCTTAACTGATATTTTGGACCTGTACCAAGTTTCGAATCAATATCCGAGCCGATACCTAGCAAATCAAGGATTACCTCGTTTATTTAAATCTTTAAAACTTCAATTTAACAATTTCACAGAAAAATTCATTACTCAGGCTAGGGACCTCGGAATTCGATTCCGGACATACGCCCAGGTCCCATATTTTTTCACGGACCCACCGGGATTATCAAATCACGAATCTGGGTCCGTTTCTCAAGAAATTTGACCGAAGTCAAATTTGGCCTTTTTGAAAAACTGAACGAAGCAAATGGACATATTCTTACTCAAAACTCTTCCAACTTCCGAACCGCCCGTCCCCGCAAGTCATAAATTAGCTAAAACAGGTGCGGAAAGTTTTATTTAAGGAAACGGGGTTCTAGTACGCAAAACAACCAGTCGGGTCGTTACATTTAATATAACTGGTATTAAGGAACGGGTTCTGCGCATATCCATATTAATGAGTATATAATTTTATAAAATTATACAAATATTATTAAACAATGTGTTAATTGAGTTATAAAATAACAATATAAAAAGTGTCAATTCATTATTATGCTTTTGCAAGTATTTATCAATTCTGGTTACGTTATGATATCATGCTTGATAAAGATTAAAAAAATAATATGGAAAATTACCTCTAGAATAATTATATTTGGATAGGTTGAATTTGTGTGATAAAACATAAATACATTAATTGTCGGATAAAGAAACTTAAGGGTCTTTTATTTTGACAAAGTGTTGAACTTTTTTCTCGTAAAATCTTCCAAAAGAAAAAGTTAGTCTTTGTAAAAATTGATAAACATGTCTTAAGTTGTTTTTCGAATATTGAAAAATTATTGTTCATGGTTGATATTCTTAAAAAAATATATAAAAAATATCAGTTTATGTAGATCTTAAAGAAAACTGATACTTATTTTCTCCTACTGTTAGAACAAATGCCACCTTATTTTTTTACAAACTGATATGTTATACAAAACCAATATAAAAAGATTTATATAAGATATTTATTACTAAAACTTTCTAAATCATTCAAATAAGGAAGAATTTTAGTTGATTTAAAAAATCCTAAGGTTTAGGCGGAAACTCAATTGATGATAAAAGTTTGGATTTTTGCACAAATATGTGTGATTGCAATTTAACTTTATTCTTATCTAATTTAGTTTACATATTATTAAAATAATTCTTACAAAAAAAAAAGGACTAAAACTTAGACACAGATGCCTTCTACGATACCTAATTAGTTATAAAGATCATTAAACCTAGGAAACTTAAAGTAGAAGAGTAAGATTCTTATCACTTTTTACATAATTAGGAATAGGCTTGGTAAATTTACAAAGATCTTCGACTTCTAGGAAACTTAAAGTAGAAAAGTATGATTTAAATAAGGAAAGTTTTAAGAATAAAGTTTTTGTTGATTTTAGTATCTAAGTAGTAGGAAAAATAATTAAATTACTATTGTGTCCGATATGAACTCTATTTTTTAAGGATAAAAAAGACGAACGACATTTCGCTAAGGGCCTTCGTGCTTTTAATATAGTATAGATATAGATGTAGCATTGACGTCACTTTCCCTTTATAGACATTTGTTTGAAGATTTTAGAAATTGACATTATAAACTCAAAATTTTAAGTTTATATGTTTAAGTTAACTGGTCTTAGTGTACGTGCATTGCACGTGTATATAACATAAGTAAAATAAAACATCTATATAAGAAAAAAAAATTATGCAAAATAGAGAATAACGTTAAAATAACAGTCGTCTAGGTGACAAAAATAAGTGTGATTACATAGACGTAGTAATTGAATATTTTTAGAACTTGCAAAAATAAATTGATTAGTTAAGTTAGTTATATATTATATTAATTACATGTATTTTATTTTATGAGATAATAATATTTTAGTATTTTATTGAATCTAGCCCAATTTCTCTTTCATGATCGATGTTGTCGTCCCTACAAAAATCAAATTATTTATTTAATGCTGAAAGAAAATGATGATTCTTTATCATTTAATCATTTGGATGCATATTAACTACAATAATAATAAATTACTAAGTAAAATATTTAATCAAAGGAACTAATGAAAAGGTCCTCTAAGCCAATCAACCGTCACGACCCGGGTTTTCCATCATCGGAAGTCGTGATGGCGCCTATTATCGGAGCTAGGCAAGCCAAATGTCCAAAACCTTTCACTGATGACATTTTAACAATATAAATAAACGGAAGCATATTAAATAAGCGGAAGACTTTAAACTTATATAACTGAAATAAAATTTGCGGAAGTTGAAACACATTTCTACCCAGAGTCTGGTGTCACTAGCTCACGGACTGCTATAGAGTACTAAAAACAAGTCTGAAATGAGATTACATACTGTTTGTCTCGAAACAAAGAAAGCAAACTAAAACGTAGAAGGGACTCCGGCCTGCGAACTCCATCTAGGCTACCTCGTGGGTCCCTGGACTGAAGACAGCTCCCGGACAATCCTACTGCTGCTGTCCAAAAGCTGCTCCTGGATATGTGCAAAAAGATGCACAAAGTGTAGCATCAGCACAACCGACCCCATGTGCTGGTAAGTGCCTGGCCTAACCCCGGCGA
>MU684667.1:4413-15052 GCA_026770625.1 Nicotiana glauca
CGAGATACGTTGATCAACAAGAATAAAAAAGAACAACAAGGACACAAAGATTTTAACGTGAAAAATCCTTCTGAATAAGGGAAAAAACCACGAGCCCGAGAGGAGCTAAGTAATCCACTATAATGAGAAATTTTATACCAGTAGTCTGAGTAAAATACTTCAGGGACCACTATACGCTCAAACAAAATAACCCTCTTTTAATATTCCCACCTCACTACAATATCGCTCACACTCTCTATTTTTCCTACATAGTCTATTTCTCACAATGACTGAAAAATACTCTCTACAACTACCATGTTGCTTTTCTTTCTCTGTGTGTTAAAATGATAGCCGATGCTCTCCTTTTATAGGTGAGAAAATGTTTCCCACGACAACCAAAATTGGTTTTGGTTCTGCAAGTTGCAGACTTGAAATCTTGCAAATTGGCAAATTGTTATCCACTGCCCAACTTAGCCATTTCCTTTTGTTCCAAATCTAACTTCATTCCTTTTTTTTTCTTTATTATTATGGGGATGGACCCCATAATCTCCCCCTCCATATCCATCCACCTGAAGGAGGTAACACCGTACATCTAACTTGAGTGCATGCTGACAAGTTCTTTGCACAACTTGAACTTGTCTCTTAGTACCACATTGTTCAGCATATCTGCAGGATTCTCACTTGTGGAGATTTTTAGGACTTGTAGAGATTCACTCTCAACCTTTTCTTAGATCCAATGATATCTTACATCGATATGTTTGGTCCTTGCATGGTACATGGAGTTCTTGCTCAAGTCTATTACACTTTGTCTATCACAATAGACAAATACTCCTTCTGCTGCAAGCCAAGCTCTTGAAGGAACCGTTTCAGCCATATCATCTCCTTGACAGCTTCTGTAGTGGCAATGTACTCCGCTTCAGTTGTAGAGAGTGCGACACACTTATGCAACCTCGACTGCCATGATATAGCTCCTCCTAAAAATGTAAACAAATATCCAGTAGTGGATTTTCTGTTATCATTGTCATCTGCCATATCTGCATCTATATAGCCTGTCAAGACTGGATCAGATCCTCCAAAGCACAAACAATCTCCTGCGGTACCTCTCAGGTACCTGAGTATCCTCTTGACAGCTTTCCAGTGTTATTTTCCAGGATTTTCAAGAAACCTACTGAAAACACCAACTACGTAAGCAATATCAGTTGTAGTGCATACCATAGCATGCATCAAACTTTCGACGACAGAAGAATAAGGAACTTTGGTCATGCTTTCCTTTTCCTCCATTATTGTAGGTATTATATTCTTGCTCAACTTCAGATGACTAGCAAAAGGTGTGCTGGCTGGCTTAGCATTCTTCATGTTAAAACATTCCAGTACACGTTCAATGTACTTCTCCTGAGACAGCCACAACTTTTTGCTTGTTCACTCTCGAACATTCTTCATTCCCAGAATTTGTTATGCTGGGCCCAAGTTCTTCATGTCAAAGGACTTAGATAAGTCTCCCTTCAACTTGGAAATCAGCTCCTTGTCATGTCCAACAATCAACATGTCATCCATATACAACAACAATATAATAAAGTTGTTATCAGAAAATCTTTTGTAGTATGCACATGGATCAGAATATGTCTTTATGCAAGTTTGATATTTCATGAATGAGTCAAACTTTTCGTACCACTGCCTTGGTGCCTTCTTCAACCCATAAAGACTCTTATTCAATTTGCACACTATGTGTTTCCTTTCAGCTGCTTTAAATCCTTCTGGCTGCTCCATATTGATCTCCTCTTCCAAATCTCTGTGAAGAAATGCAGTTTTCACATCCAATCCACTTCAAGATCTAGGCTAGCTGCTAAGCTCAACATTGTACGAATAGAAGTCATTTTGACAATAGGTGAGAAAATTTCATCAAAATCAATACCTTTCTTCTATTCGAAGCCTTTAACCACCAATCGAGCTTTGTATCTAACCAGCTTGCCATTTCCATCTTTCTTGAGTTTAAAGACCCACTTACATTTGAGTGGTCTTTTACCCTTTGGAAGTTCAACCAACTTGTAGGTGCCATTTTTATGTAGAGATTCCATCTCTTCTTGCATATCTTTCATCCACTGGTTCTATTCTGGATGGGACAACACCTCCTTAAGACTTTTTGGATCCCCCTCATCATTGATGAGGATATACTCCATGGAAGGGTACCTGCATGACTCTACCCTTAGCCTCTCTGATCTCCTTAGAGGTTGAGGTTGTTCTTCTTCTTGAGTAGGATACTCCACTTGCTCGACATCATCAACAAGTTGCTCCCCCTGTTCAATAACCTCACCAGGTTGCTCTCCCTGCTCGGCAACCTCGTTGGTCGTACTTTCTGCACTTGTGGGATAGTTAGAAGAATAAGGAATGGTAACAAGGTTAGGGATTATACCATTCTTTGTCTTCTCTAACTGATCATCTACAACTCTAACTTCACTTTCTCGATAGATTACATCTCTAATTCTAATGACCTTCATCTTTACAGGATCGCACAATCTGTACCCGAACTCTTCATCTCCATATCGGATGAATATGCAGGGAACGGATTTATCACCCAACTCTGTTCTCTACTCCTTTGGTACATGTGCAAAAGCTCTGCAAACGAACACCTTCAGATGTGACTAGGACATCTCCTTGTTGGCCCAAACTCTCTTTGGGATGTCAAACTCCAATGGATCTGATGGACTCCTATTGATCAGGTAACAAGCTGTCTGAACTACATCACTCCAGAATGACTTAAGTAGTTTAGCTATTCTGAGCATGCTTCTCACCTTCTCAACAATGATGCGATTCATCCTCTCGGCTATGCCATTGTGTTGTGGGGTTCTAGGAACTGTCTTTTCATGTCTGATCCCATGACTTGAACAATACTCTTCAAATTGCCTTGAAGTGTACTCACCTCCATTGTCACTTCGGAGACACATTTAGCTTTCGACCCGTCTCTCTTTCCACCGGAGCATGAAACTTCTGAAAAACTTGAAATACCTGATCTTTGGTTTTCAAGATATAAATATGTGAAGCATTATCAATAAAAGTAACAAAATATTTGTTACCGCCCATTGATTCAATTTCCATTGGACCACAAACATTAGAATATAGTAAATCAAGCATATTCAATTTTCTTTCAGACGATGTCTGAAATGAGACTCTATGTTGCTTACCAAATAAATAGTAGTCACAAGGTTTTACTGTTGTACCTTTGGAAAATGAGATGAGTGATTTCCTAGCAAGAATATGCAATCTCTTCTCGCTTATATGACCCATTTTTTGTGCCACAAATTTGCAAAAATCTCATCTTGTGTCACATTGAATCAACCTACGCATATTTCTACATTTGTCCTGTACAACATCCAGGAGCAGCTCCCTTTGCAATCACCAATGATCCCTTGGTGAGTCTCCACTTTTGATTTGCAAAATAGTTCTCATATCTATCTCTGTCTAAAGCAATTTCCGAGATCAAGTTCATCCACAAATCAGGTACATGTCGTATGTCATTTAGAACCAATGTGTATCCGACATTTGTCTTGATACAAATGTCACCAATCCCCACAATCTTTGAGTAACTTGTGTTACCCATTCTCATAGTTCCAAAATCACCTACTACATATCTACAAAAAAGATCTCTTACTGGTGTGTCATGGTAAGATGTCGCTGTGTTAACCACCCATTTCGACTTTGGACCTGATAGTTGCATGCATTCCTCTTCCTCATTTATAAAGAGGACAACATTATCATTATTTTGCACCATGGCGGTTGTGTTTTCGTCATTCTTCTGGCCACTGGTTTCACCTTTGCCCTTCCTTGGATTTGGGCAATCTTTTTTGAAATGACCTGGTTGATCACCATTGTAGCAATTTCTGGCTCTTGATTTGGATTGGCTCTTTTACTTGCCACGAGCTTCGGATCTAACATAGTTTCTCGAACTCCTTTGATAACTCCTGTCTCTACCTTCTGTGATGAGATCCTGTCCTTGATTTTCAGGCTTCTTTCTCATCTTCTCATTGAGTAGAATAGCCGATGTGACATCTTTTAACTCTATGGTGGTCTTACCGTGCATGATAGTTGTTGCCAAGTTATCATACGAAGATGACAACGAGTTCAATAGCAAGATGGCTTTATCTTCTTCCTCGATTTTCACTCCGAGGTTGGCGATCTATGTGATTAGTCCGTTAAACACATTTAAATATGATAAAAAATTCATACCTTCACCCATGTGTAGGGTGTATAACTGCTTCTTCAGGTACAATTTATTTGTCAATGTTTTGGACATGTATAGGCTTTCCAACCTTGTCCAAATGCCACATGTGGTGTCTTCATCAATGATGTTATTTACCACATTATCTGATAAGTGCAACCTGATTGCACTAGCAGCTCTTTCATCCAAGTCAGTCCAATCCTCAGCTTTCATAGCATCAGGCTTTTTGGCATCAACATCTAGTACCTTGTGTAATCCTTGTTGAATAAGCAGATCCCTTATTCTTCTTTGCCATCTTAAGAAACTGCTATCTCCGTTAAACTTTGCTACCTCATATTTTACTCCAGACATTTTTGTTTACCGAGTATAGTACTAGTGACAGTGAAGAATATTTCTGTGAACGAGCAGAACCTGTGCTCTGATACCAGTTGTTGGGAATAAATCCCCTACAGAAATAATATTCACGGTAATAACAGTAGAACAATAATGTAGTACCAAAATACGGTAATCAACAAGAATAAAAAAGAACAACAAGGACACAAATATTTTATGTGGAAAATCCTTCTGAATATGGGAAAAACCATGAGCCCAAGAGGAGCTAAGTAATCCACTATAACGAGGAATTTTAGACCAGTAGTCCGAGTAATTCAGGGACCACTATACACTCGAAAGAAATAACCCTCTTTTAAGATTCCCACCTCACTATAATATGGCTTACACTCTCTATTTTTCCTATACAGTCTATTTCTCACAATGACTGAGAAATACTCTCTGCAGCTACTGTGTTACTTTTGTTTCTCTCTGTGTTGAAATGATAGACGAAGCTCTCCTTTTATAGGTGAGAAAACGTTTCCCACGACAACCAAAATTGGTTCTGGTTCTGCAAGTTGCAGACTTGCAAACTTGCAAATTGGCAAGTTGTTATCACTACTAGAAATTCGAAAAAATGAGACCACAAAAAACGACCAAAGTTAGTTGCTTTCAGGTCAAAAAGCGACCAAAAAGCGACCAAACAGGCTTGGTCGATATTATGCTTGTCCCTTTACCTTAGGGACCAAAGTTGGTCGCTAATTAGCGACCAACTTTGGTCTCTAAAGTAAAAGGATCAAATATTCCAGATAAACAATATATCGACCAACTTTGGTTGCTTTATTATTTTAATAATATAAATTTATCGACCAACGTTGTTCTCTAATCTTAAATTATATTATTTATTTATTATTAATAAATATAAAGCAACCAACGTTGATCTGTAAAGAAAATATTATATTTTAAAATCTGGAAAATGGAGACCAAAGTTGATCTCTATTGTTTTAATTTTTTAATTTTTTCTAAACTTAAGCGACCAACATTGGTCGCTAATTATAAGAATTTAATTATTTTTTATATATAAGCGACCAGAGTTGGTCGCTATTCTCCAGAATTTTTTTTTTGTAGGCTAGAGACCAAAGTTGGTCGTTTTTTGAGAAATCTGGGTTAATTATCGACCAACCTTGGTCGCTATTGCCCAGAAAATTATTTTTTTAAAGAGAAAAGAAACCAACTAGCGACCAAAGTTGGTCGCTTTTCTTGGTATAATTTTGGCAGAAACTGCATATTTTGGCAGCTATACCACCTGCCAGCATACCAAAGTTCCTAAACAGGCATTTTATGCCAACATTAACAACAACAATAACAACAACAACAACAACAACAAAAACAACAACAACAATACAACAACATTAACAACAACAAAGTATAAAGTTCAATAGAACTAACACATTAAGCTAACCAGACTAAGTTAACTATTATTACAAGCCCATTCAAAACCGATTGTATTTGTCTAGTTCAAAGTGTATAAAAGTCAAAGACTGTTTTGTACATCATTATCTTCACCGTCTGATGAACTTTTATCACCAAAACGGTATCCAGAAGGGTTTACTTGTCGAGGAAGGTAAGAAGGATCACGGGGAGGACAGGAGGAACGAGCACTTGGAGGACGGGAAGAATGAGCACGAGGAAGGCGAGCCTCTGGTGATGACTCACGAGACCGGGGAATCGGAAAAAAGCCAGAAGCTATGAGAGAATTGATTTGCTCTTGCATGCCAGTGAACTGAGCATCTCTAAACTTTTCTCTTTCCTTGGCCACTTCTAGCTCGGATGTGAGTTTTTTCTAGTCTCCCGCATAACGGAGAGGCTATCCCCATCAAGTAGCTCGGTTTGCAAGGAAGTCCCTATTCCTTGCATTCCACACTTATAGCGATGGAATTTCTTAGTAGGAAGCCCGTATACCTTCCCCCATTTTGGACTGCCAGCAGCCTCTGTCTACATTCTTTGAGCATCCTCGTCCGAAGGTTGGATTGGCTCGCCCGACTCGTTAGGTGGCTGATTGTGTATGAATTCCTGCAGTTCAGCTGTGAAGCGACCCCATAAGAAAAATTATATTGAATTAGTATTTCAAAATTTATGTAAAAGTAAATCAAAATACTTAATGAAAAGTGAAAACTAACATGTACAGTCAAGGCTCGGCCCTCGACCCACCTTTCTTGATCCGTCTCTTTCTTCTTCTTTACAATATGAGTCTCCTTACATAGGTCATCTTGGTTCATCAAACGCCCAAACTTCTTTTCCTGAAAACTCATAAATTTTAGATATACTTTGAAAATTAAAATAAATTAAGCAATTACGTATCATTCTTCTTTTTATTGTCAAGAGGGTTTTCTCTGATGGTAAGCAACCTCCACTTCCAACCAAGAGGTTGTGAGTTCGAGTGTCCCCAAGAGCAAGGTGGGAAGTTCTTGGAGGGAAGGATGTCGAGGGTCTATTTGGAAACAGCCTCTCTACCCCAGGGTAGGAGTAAAGTCTGTGTACGCACTACCCTCCCCAAACCCCACTAAGTAGGATTATACTAGGTTGTTGTTGTTGTTGTTGTTGTCTTCTTTTTATTGTCCCTAGGATGATCGCACCTCCATTGTGCAAGGATCCTCCCTTCTCAGATGCGCAAGCTTTCTTTCCTTTTTTGCTCTTCTCTAAGAACTTTGCGGTAAGACATTGCATTTGCAAATCCTCCCATAAATTCTGAAGCAACCAGTCAGGCTTATGGTTCAACTTTCTAGCTTTGGAGAAACAATGCGACAACCGCTTGCGAGCTTTGATATGAAAGTTTGCATCCGCTTTCGCGCTATATCGATTTTCCCATACACACTTGCTCTGTATTTCAAAAGTTAAGTATTATATGGAAATATCATAAATATAAATAATTATACTGCTTAAAAGAACAGAAAGAGTGTTAGATTCATCAAACACAACATGTACACTTTCTTTAACACATAGAGTTCTTTTATTAAACACTTTATATGCTTTGATATGTGAAGAGTATCCCAAGAATACTCCCTCATCACTTCTGGGATCAAACTTACTTAGGGAGTCTTTGCCATTATTGTGCACATAGCACTTGCAACCAAAAGCACCAAGATAGGATATGTTTGTTTTCCTCCCTTTAAGTAACTCATAGGGAGTTTTCTCTACAAGAGGTCTGGTCATGCATCTATTAATTATATAACAAGCAGTGTTTATAGCCTCTGCCCAGAAGCTATGAGGTAGTTTACTGGAAAGTAACATTGTCCTAGCCATATCCTCAAGGGTCTTGTTCTTCCTCTCAACTACCCCATTTTGCTGAGGAGTCCTAGGGGCAGAGAAATTATGATCTATTCCATTTTCATCACAAAATTCAGCAAACTTTGCATTTTCAAATTCAGTTCCATGATCAGACCTAATGGATGCAAGTTGATTCCCTAATTGTTTCTGGGTTTTTCTAACAAAAGCAGTGAACATTTCAAATGCTTCATCTTTAGAAGTTAGAAACAGCACCCAGGTAAATCTAGAATAATCATCAACAAGCACCATTACATATCTTTTACCACCTCTGCTCATGGCTCTCATTGGACCACAGAGATCCATATGAACCAGTTCCAACGTCTTAGACGTACTTACCATTTTCTTAGGTTTGAAGGATGACCTTACCTGCTTCCCCCTTGCACATGCCTCACAAACTTTGTCTTCCTTGAACTTGATATTAGGTAACCCTATCACCAAGTCCTTGGAGACTAATTTGTTCAATTGAGTTAGACTGGCATGACCAAGTCTTTTGTGCCAAAGGAGGGGATTATTAATTAACACACTCAAGCAAGTGAGTTCCTTTTCAGAAAGAGTTGAAAATCTACAATGTAAATATTGTTAACTCTTCTTCCCTGCAAAACAATTTTGTCAGTATTAAGGCTAATCACAAAACATTTTGTGGAAGTGAAAGCCATAAGGTTACCTCTGTCACATAGCTGTAACACAGTTATCAAGCTATATTTCAAGCCATCTATCAAATAGACATTCTCAATGGAATGAGAGTCTATCTTTCCTACCTTTCCAACTCCTATGATCTCACCTTTCTTTCCATTTCCAAAGGAGACATTACCTCCTTTTAGGTTCTCAAGTGAAAGGAACTGGTCCTTGTTACCAGTCATATGTTTTGAGCAGCCACTATCCATGTACCATATTTGGCTACTCCCCTTCACTTGGACCTGCAAAAGAAAATCATGGGTTAGTCTTAGGAACCCAAACTAGTTTGGGTCCCTTTCTATGGGCAAAAGGATGAATTAGATTTTTCTTTGCCCAACCAGGCAGTTTATGCTTTTCTTGAACAAAGGCTTTGTTCTTTTGACTGGCCTTTTCTTTTGCATTACATTCATCTTTGTAATGGCCAGTCGTACCATAGTGTGTGCAGATCTTATTCTCAGGAAGAGTGAGGTACTTGTTTTTGGGATCCCATTTTGGAGCTTTTGTCCCAAATCCATGTCCTCTCTTATTGCTACTATGATGTTCTTGCAGCCAGGAGAGTGCATCGGAAGCCTTGTTCCATTTGCATGTTCTGTCTAGTTCATGTTTTACCTTTCCTAAATCTTCTTTTAGGACTTTAATCAGTTCAACTTTCTTGTATAGTTCATCTTTCATTTTTCCTAGATTTTCTTCTAGAGTGAGAAATGATTGATCAGCCTTTTTCTTTCCTGTCGCTAATTTCAGTTTAATTTTTTCAGATCTAAGTTCTAGGATCTTGTTTTCAAGTTGATGAACCTGGTTCTTCAACTCAGTATTTGTGTTGTCACTTTCATCAGCCCTAGACTCTAACCTTTTACATTTTTCTTATAAGATAACACATTCCCTAGACAGAACATCCTTCTCACTATTTGTTATTTCGGACTCATATATGAAGTCCATCAATAAATCAGCCAATTTTTCTTTAGACAAGAACTTAATCTTTTCTTTAAGGTGTAGAATACTTACCTCCTGTTCATCTTCTTATTCTCCAATGGCCATAAGAGCTTGCTCATCTTCAGCTTCATTTTCTGAGTCCTCATTTGATGTTTCTCCCCATGCTGCAACCAAAGCTTTAGTTGATCCTTTGTTCCTTCTTCCTGTTTCTTCTATCTGCTCTTTCTTTCTTCGATTCAACTTCCCATTGAGGCCAGTTTCTGATGTGGTGATCAGTCTTCCCACACTTGTAACACCCCTCATTGGTTTGTTTCACAGGAGCCCTAGATTTGTTGAATGTTGTTCCTTTTGAAGAACCCTTTCCTATCATAAGATATTTCTTGAAATCTCTGGTTATCATAGCCATTTCATCATCTGATCCTTCTGAGATTATGAGAGACAGACTTCTTTCTTTCTTTGGAGCATCCATCTTCATGGTTTACCTTCTCAATTCATAGGCAGTCAGATTTCCAATCAGTTTATCCAATTTCAAAGTAGCAATGTTTTTGGAATCCTGAATAGTTTTTGCTTTCCCAGGAGATTGGCAGAACTCTAGTTAGAATCTTCTCCACCTTGTCTTCTTCCAGGATAACCCTTCCAAGAGACTCAAGTTTATTTTTCAGTGTAGTGAACCTGGTATACATCTCTTGGATAGTTTCTCCATCCTTCATAGTAAAATTCTCATATTGAGAATACAGCAGTGTTCCTCTTGACCTCTTCACCTGAGGTGTTCCTTCATGAGCCACTTGTAAAGTGTCCCAAATCTCCTTGGCAGTAGTACAGCCTTGAATCCTGCTGTACTCATCAGGACCAAGTCCACACACTAGCCATTTCTTAGCTTTAGCATTTTTCTCCCATTTCCTTAGATCTTCAGCAGTACAATCTGCTCTTGTCTTTGGAACATCCAATCCTTCAGAATTCTTCTTGCTTGTGGCTAAAGGACCATCAGTGATGATATCCCAAAGCTCATAGTCTTCGCCCATGAAATGGTCCCTCATTCTGTTTTTCCACTAGGAATAGTAGAGGCCATTGAAGAGAGGAGGCCTAGCAGTGGATTTCCCTTCCCAGTTCCCAGGTGGTGCACACATGTTGATCTTTTCCTAAGGTGTTAACCTCTTCAAGGATAACCCGCTCTGATACCAATTGATGTTATTAACGTCAATACCA
>MU684667.1:28390-55548 GCA_026770625.1 Nicotiana glauca
TAAAACTTAAAGTACATTCATTCAAACATAGGAGAAATAACAGATGAAGAAAGTAACGAAACGCTACAGTGTTCTGCATAGCATTGTTCAACAGACACTCTCTTGAGAGTGTCTGAATCTTTTTTCAATCCTTATCTAAAGCCAAAGGCTTCAGATAGTTAGCAAGCTCCACTGGCCAGGAAAGAAGATTGCACCCGGTAGAGACCGAAAGAGTAACATTCCTCCTCCTCTGAGGATCTTCAGAAGGGGCAGCATAATTTTTCCCCAAATTCCCATGAACTGGGGGCTGTGGAAGAGGAACGTCTTCTTCATGGTCAGATGCGTCCGCTAGAGATGATGTTGCTGGTGTAAGAGTTGTGAAGATGGAAGTAATGTAGCAGTTTCTGGTGTTGGAGAAGGTGGTGATGAAGTTGATGGGGTAGAAGAATGAGAAACAACTGTGTCAAAAGCAGTGGATGTTGGGTGTTGTGAATAACTAATTTTTGACCAATTCAATATTATTTTAGTGTAAATATTTTCTTTAGGTCTAATCTTAATATATATATATATATATATATGTATATATATATATATATATATTGAACATATTTTATTTCTATTTGTAAAGTGAAAATTAAAATTTACAAAAGATATATTTGATTTTTTTAATTACAGTGTTAATAAGTAAGCTATAGAGTCTTTTTCTACTATCTTTTAAATCATAGTCCAAGTATATATTTATATTAGTCTAAACTAGGTAATTAATATTCTTATCTTTATATTTTATTTTATTTTTATTTCTCTTTTGAAAAAAATAGATCTAAGTTAATAACTAATTAACTCATTCCGCATCTTTAACTTTCCAAACTTCCCATCACCCTTAAGTCTCTCACCCCACATCCCCCATTTCTCGTGTAACTCCTCATATCCTCCCCACATCCCCACTATGCCCTCCATCAACATGCACACACTCATGTCTCTCCCTAACATTTCCATTTTGCGCACACACACAATACATATAGACCACAACCCCTTTATAGAGGAAGGGGGAGTTTTAGAATTGGAGAGGAGGAAATAAATGAGCTTTTCTTGGAGAATGCAAAAAAAAAAAAAAAAAGAGCAATCTGATAGGGAAAATGTAGCAATTAGGAGAAAACAACACTTTTATTTTAAAGTAAAAAGTTGGCTCGAAGAGATAGTTATTGAGTAGAGTTGTTTTGTTTGGAGTTGGAGATTGAAGCGTTGTTTCAGATTTTGAGTTCGCGGACTCAAGCGAATAGACTATAGTTGTTACCTTTACTCTTTGAAAGTTTCATAAAAAGTAACAATTAAGTACTTCTGCTAGTTTTAGTTTAATGTAACATATTATTTAATATATGATGTTAATTCATAAAGTTTAATTGTTCCTTTACTTTCCTTTGTATCTTATGTAATGTTTGTTTCTTCTTCTCTTCTTATTGTTAATGTATGTATGCTTTTCAATTTATATTTTTGTCTCTTCCTAACTTTTAAATTTTAGTTCGCATCTATTATCTTGCCATAATTTTCATGAAAATTTTAAATCATAGTTAATTGATAAAAATCGTTTTAATTTTTGTCAAGAAAATACTTCTCGCGTTAAGTCCTAGTTAATATCTGAGTTCATTCCTCCCAGTTCTAGTTATTGTCTTTATTTGGTAATTCTTTGCATATCTATTATGCCCTATTCTTCATTTAGAATTAAATGGTTCTTTTTTTTTTTTTTTTCTTCTCCATAGAATTAGCATCCTGGTAACTAAGTTAGTGATAAGTTTGGTGTAATTTAGTTTTACTTACTTTGAATACTTTTAGAATTGGCTCATATAATTTAGGGTAAGGCAGATTACTTGGATGTGGTTAGGATCCCATTAGTTTAAAAAAGAATAAAGTTAGTATAAAGTTACATGTTCTTACGGTTGAGTTTTAACACAAGCATCATTCTAGTTTATTTATTTATCATTTATTGTCGTGTTTAATTAAATAACTCAAATTCCATGTAGCAGTACCCAAAAGAATAAATTAAAAAATAATCTGATAACTCTTTGGTTTTTAATTGTGTTAAGATTTTTAGATTAGTTAAGCAAAATATATTTTATTAGTTTTGTTCTACCGCATGGTTAATTTTTTTTCTCTTAATTATGTTTATATTTTAAAATCTTCAAAATACAGTGTTATATTTAGTCATTAATATTTTTTTGATAATATAATTATCAATATGTGCTTGAGATTTTGTTAGATTGTGTTGTTAAAATTATTCTTTGTTTTGAGCATGTCATGGCATATAGTTTAACGGACATAATTTTATTTTATGTTAATTTGCCGTGTGTTAGAATTAATATAGCTCATTAGCAAGTGTAACAATAACGAGAATAAATCTGAGTTTAGAGTTAGCTAAAAGAAAGTGAGCCCAAATATTACTTCAGGCTTATTCCATCAATTAAATAGGGATAAGCGCAAATAATTATTTGTAATTAAAATGAGCCATGAACTAATTGAAAACTCGTTCCAATAGGTAAAAGAAGAAAAAAAAAAGTGACAAAAATATACAAATATATATCGTGAATCTAAAAGAGACAGAATAATTGAAATACTCTAAAACGCTTGAAAAACTTTAGATATACTTTAAATATTAGCCCATGAGTTCATACCCGGACCTTGGATTGGTATGCGTAAGTAATGAAAGGATCATGTGCATATTCCCGAATCTTGATGTCTTAAATGTAAAATTATTTTGACCATGTGTACATTCTGTACCTTGGTTTAACATTCAATTTCAAAGAAGTACCTTGTGTGCATACCACATCTAGGTCAAAATAATTAATAATTATGTTTTAGCCATGTGTACATTCCGTACTTTGATTTAATAGTATCTATCTTCAAAGAAATATCTTTTGTGTGTATCGCATCTGGGTCCAAACAATTAATAAAATATAATTATTAATTAACTGGTAATAGGCAAACCATAACCAATACAATACAAGAATAGCCAAAAATTGATTTAAGCCAGACAATAGCCAATAGAAGCGACCATGTTAGAACCATGGGATTCGAAGGGTGCCTTATACCTTCCTCTCGGTCAATAGAATTTCTTACTCAGTCTTATGTTTTCGTAGACCATAAATTAGGAGTCAAATCTTCCTTTTGATAAGGCTTTCAAATGAAAAGTGACTTAGAACACCAGAACTCAATTCCAAGTGGCGACTCTAAATAATTAAAATTTCTTTTTCAAAATATCACTTCAATTGGAACTCAATCACGTAATAGGGGTGTGTGTGGAAAAAAACGGTGACAGATCTGCTACTCCGCTGACAATCATTAATTAGAATTCATGCTTATATCCATTTTTGTGTGGCTTTTATCATGTTTTGAATATTATTGCGTTTCGGAGCCTAATTTGCTATTTATTGCTTATTTATCGCTTTATATTTATTTGAGATGTGATATAAACTGTTTCTCTTTCGCACCCCTTGTAAGACCCCAGAAAATTTTACTAAGTAATTTAAGATTTCGTGGAGCCAGGTAGGCTAATTATAATATTTTATGTGCTATAAATATGATGAATATCATTTGGATATAGCAAATGAATGTATAAGTCATATAATAAGTAATTTGGGGTCCAAGGAAAGGCCTAAGTCTAAGTCAAATTGGAAAATTACATAATAGGCTAAAACTCCAAATGAGTTCGTACAAGTCCACACTTTGAACGAGCATACCTAAATATATATAAGGTTTTATGTGATGAATAACCTATCAAATGAAAGGTCTTAGATCCTAATTTCTAATGCTTCAAACCGTGTGTAACGAACAGACTGGTCATTTTGCCTTTTTGAATCCTGTTCCCTAAAATAAAACTTCTCGTGCTTGCTTCAGCTAATTTATAACTTGCGGGGACGGTTGGTTCGGAAGTTGGAAGAGTTTTGAGTAAAAATATGTCCATTTGCTTCTTTAAGATTTTCATAAAAGACCAAGTTTGACTTCGGTCAACCTTTTGGGGAAACGGATCCGGACTCGTGATTTAAAGGTCTCGGAGGGTTCGTGAAAAAATATGGGACCTGAACGTATGTCCGGAATCGAATTCCGAGGTCCCTAGCCCGAGTAATGAATCTTTATGTTAAATTGTTAAATTGAAGTTTTAAGGAATTAAAGAAACTAAGTAATCATTGATTCCATAGGTATCGAGCTCGAATTTTGGTTCCGAAGCTCGGTACAGGTCCGTAATGTTGTTTAAGACTAGACAGTAAAATTTGGTGTCAATCCGATTAGTTTAAGGGAGTTTTGGCTCGTTAGGAGAGAATTAAGAACTTGAAGTTCAATAGTTTGATTCATTTGGTTTTAGGGAGTGGTTCCAAGATTTAGCGTTGTTTTGAGTATTCCGAGGGTTCAAGTAGGTCCGCCTTATGATTTCAGACTTGTCGGTATGTTCGGGCGGGGCTCGGGAGCCCCGAGTGTCGATCGGTCGAGGCTCGAGTGAAGTTGAAATTTGGAAAAGGGAGTTGAGTTGCTGCTTCTGTCACAACCACATCTGCGGTTTTAGAACCGCAAATGCGGTCAATCCATCGCAAAAGCGGCCAAGGGAAACCGCAGAAGCGGCCCAGAAGCCGCAGAAGCAGTTCCTCTTAAGCGATCCCTAGATCGCAGAAGCAATCCAGTAGCCTTAGGCCCATATCGCAGAAGCGACCCCTAGGCCGCAGAAGAAGTCCAGTCGCTTTAGGCCCAGACTGCAAAAGCGATTCCGCAAAAGCGGGACCCAGACTGTAGAAGCGGTCCAGGCATTTTGGGCCAGGTTCGCAGAAGCGATCCTAATTCCGCAGAAGCGATTTTCGCAGAAGCGGTAAGTGCACCGCAGAAGCGAAAATCGCTGGGCAATGAGTTCATTTAATTCGAACTCAAAGGCCATTTATTTTATTTCTACACCACACTTAGTCTATTTGGGGGCTTCCAATGAGAGGATTTAAGCTTAGCACTTCAAGGTAAGTTAATCCCATTCATTATTAGTTTAAATACATGTGTATTAAGTTGATTAAACACTAAAAATTAGGTTAAATCGAAGGGGTTAGAGCTAGACCTAGGGTTTAAGTAAAATCAATTTTAACCACGAAATTTGTTAGGAAATAAACTAGAATTCGTATATTATTGATCCTTAGGTTATAGAGAACAACTTTCTTTGAAATATCTCGGAATCTAGGCACGTGGGCTCGGGGTCGGAATTTAGAAAACTTGTGGAAAAGGTTGGAAAATTACTTAAATAGTTAGAATTTCCTCTTGTAAGCCTTTATTGACTAGTTCTTACTTTATTTAATTAGTTTGCGATCGTTCGGCTCTGAATTGAGGGCTTGGGCTTATTCTTGATATTGGAAGTGTGCTTTGGAGTGAGGTGAGTGTCCTTTCTAACCTTGTAAGAGGAAATTATCCCTATAGGATTAATAATAGAGGAATTGTTGCTAAATGCGGGGGCTACGCACGCGGTAGGTGATGAGAGTCCGTACGTAGCTACTACTATGTTAATTGTCCTGGTAGTTTAGGACCCGCACCATGCTTATTTTATATAAATCTCTATATTATCTTGTTAATACGAGCACCTAGGATATGCTAGAGACTTAAAAAGGGAATAAGAACGTACTTGTATAATTTTTGAAGTCTTGCTTGGAATTAATGACTATTGATGTGCCTTGTGTGTATACTTGATGTTTCTTATGAATAAATGCATCTATAGGTGCACTGTCGACCCTCGGCAAGTGCACAGTTTATTTCTGTTGGATCGGGCCGTCGCCTCGGCATATTTGCGCATGCTATTGTAGCTTGCCTGAGAGTTTTTAAATATTGATATCACCTTTCATGGTCCGACATAAATTGATAATTATAACAAAAGTAAATGGTTAGTTGGAGATATAGTGGAGAGTAGGACTTTTATGTCTTGTTATAAACTATTGCTTATTAGTGATTCTTCATGGTTTGTATAATTACCTTGATATATTATTCGACCCTAGTGAGTATCAAGTCGACCTCTCGTCTCTACCTCCTCGAGATTAGACGGGATACTCACTAGGTACATATTGTTTCTGTAGTCATACTACACTTTTGTACTTAATTGTACAGGATCTGAGGCAGATACATCTGGTTACCAGTCTGGTGCGGCGCCCTTGAGTTTGTCGCAGAGACTTCCACGGTGAGCTGCTTCCTTCTTATGTCGCTTAGCAGCCAGATGGAATCTTCCTTTACTTTTGCTGCCTTTCTTTATCTCAGAAAGTAGAATAGAGATATTCCTTTGCATATTCTACTAGATGCCCGTACTTGTGACACTATGTCTTGGGACACACTTTGGTAGACTAGTTTTTGGGGTTGTATTATTATGTTATTTATTTTATCTTTCACTTTTGGTTTCAGATCCAAATTCGGATAATTATTTAACTTAAATTCCACAAAAATTAACATAAAAAGTTTGGAACATTCTGCATTGGCTTGCCTGGCAACGGTGTCTGGCGCCATCATGACCTATTATGGAAATGGGTCGTGACAACATGTTATCAGAGTACTAGGTTTACGTAGGTCTCACAAGTTATGGGCAAACCTGATAGAGTCTTGTTGATCGATACGGAGATGTCTGTATTTATCTTCGAGAGGCTATAGGATATTAGGAAAGACTACTCTTTATTCATTTTCTGTCGTGCAATAATTAGTGTACTAAATTTTCCTCTTCTATTCTCTCATAGATAGTGAGAACTCGCACCGCTAACGATCCTAAACCGGGATGAGCTGCTCCCCCCATTGCTCGAGGCCGAGGTAGAGGCTGGGGGAGGGCATCGGCTCGTGGTAGGGGACGAGAGTGTCCCAGATCCGTTCCAGTTGCACCATCGGCAGATCCTGTGGAGGATCTTATTATTGAGAAGCAGGGCAAGGTGCCCGCAACTGAGCCTACCCCAGCAGATTTCATGACAACATCGGGATTTCAGGAGGTCATGGTCCGCATGCTACGGTTCATGGACACTATGACTCAGGCTGGTTTATTTCTAGCAGACCTAACTACTTCATAGGCAGGAGGGGGAGCCCAGACCCCTACTGCTCAGGCCCTAGGTCATGCAGCTGCAGTATATCAGACTCTGGGTGCACTACCAGCAGAAGGGGCGCAGCCCGTTACTGCAGTGGCACCCCAGCCCAGGCCAGGTGTAGATGGTGATCCACAGTAGCTATTGGACAGATGGAGTAGGCTTCATCCTTCGGTCTTCGGGGGAGAGCGTCATGAGGATGGCCAGGAATTCATTGACATGTATAGTGATAGACTGCACAACATGAGGATATTGGAGTCGCATAGAGTTGACTTTACTACTTTTCAGCTCGAGGGTAGGGCCCGTAGATGGTGGCAGTCCTACATTTTTGGCAGGCCAGCGGGTTCTGCTCCTATCGCTTGGGATCCGTTTGTACATTTGTTATTGGGTAGGTATATCCCTCTCTCTAAGAGGGAGGAGCTGCAGTACCAGTTTGAGCAGCTCGAGCAGGGTTAGATGTCTGTGACTGACTATGAGGCGAGGTTTTTCGAGTTGTCCTGCCATGCACTCATAATACTTCCTATAGATGCGGAGAGAGTGCAAAGGTTTGTCACTGGATTGCAGCTCGGGTTTGATTTATTATGGCTCGAGAGGTGGAGATGGGCACTGAGTATCAGCTAGTGGTCGAGATTGCTTGTCGGATTGAGGGATATTGCCAGAGGGGTAGAGAAATGATACAACAGGATAAGGGAACTAGGTTCTCCGGTGGGTTCATAGGTTCCCCAACTAGGGGAATAGGTCAGTATGGGAGGGGCCAGCCTAGTAGGCCACCGGTTTCAGCACCACCTCCTGCCCGGAGGGCTTCAGCATGTCCTTATTTTAGTGCTGTACCAGAGAATTCCTACCGCTCGCCAGCTATTCAGGGTTCCTCTAGTGGGTATTCAAGTCCCAAGGGGTCCTTCTGATTCTAGTTTCAGTGCCATGTTTGAGAGTTCATGTCGTCCACCGGCTTTCCAGGCTTCTTCCAGTGGGTCTACGGGTTATCAGGGTTAGCCATCAGGACAGCAGGTCACCGCCCCGCGCTGTTGTTTTGAGTGCGTAGATCCCGATCACATGAGGAGATACTGCCCCAAACTTTGGGGCAAGGCAGTGCAGCAGGGTCAGCAGGGTCAGCAACCCATGATTTCAGCACCAACTGCCCAGCCACCCAGAAGTGGAGGCAGATGGGTAGAGGCCGTCCTAGAGGTGGGGGCCAGACAGGTAGAGGTCAGCCAGCTACTACTCAGTCAGGTGGAGGCCAGACAGCCGACGCTCCAGCTAGATTCTATGCTCTTCCGGCCAGGCCAGATGCATTGGCCTCAGATTACTTCATCAAAGGTATTATTTTCGTCAGTGGTAAGGATGCTTCAGTATTATTTGATCTGTGGTCTACCTACTCATATGTATCACCTCTATTTGCTCGTTTTCTGGTTATTTCTCCTGAGCCTTTGGGCACTCCTGTTCATGTGTCTACTCCTGTGGGTGATTAAGTGGTTGTGGATCGGATCTACCTATCCTGTATGGTCACTTTATGTGGTTTTGAGAGTGGAGCAGATCTTCTATTGCTTGATATGATTGATTTTGAGGTCATCCTGGGCATGGATTGGTTATCTCCACATCACGCCGTCCTTGATTGCTATGCCAAGACTATCTCACTAGTGATGCCAGGATCGTCGAGATTGGAGTGGAAGGGTTCCACAGTTGATATGCCTAGCAGGGTTATTTCTTTCCTGAAGGCTCGACACATGGTCGAGAAGGGGTGTTTGGCCTATCTAGCTTATGTTCGAGACATCACTGCAGAGTCTCCGACGATTGATTCAGTGCCAGTAGTTTGAGAGTTCGCCGATGTTTTTCCTTCTGATCTTCCTGGCATGCCTCCGGATCGTGATATTGATTTCTGTATTGATTTGGCTCTAGGAACTCAGCCTATATCTATTCCACCACACTGTATGTCTCCTAAGGTGTTGAAGGAGCAGCTGGGGGAGTTGTTAGCAAAGGGGTTTGTCATTCCCAGTGTATCGCCTTGGGACGCACCAGTGCTATTTGTGAAAAAGAAGAAGGATGGGACCATGCGGATGTGCATTGACTACCGCTAGTTGAACAAGCTCACCATCAAGAACAAGTATCTGTTGCCTCGTATTGATGATTTTTTCGACCAGTTGTAGGGAGCTAGGTTGTTATCTAAGATTGACCTAAGGTCAGGGTATCATCAGCTGAAGATTCCGGACTCGGATGCTCCAAAGACTGCATTCAGGACTAGATATGGCCACTATGAGTTTTTGGTGATGTCCTTCGGCTTTACTAATTCCCCAACGGCATTTATGGATCTGATGAACCGAGTATTCAGGCCTTATATTTATTCCTTTATTATCTTCTTCATTGACGACATCTTGATATACTCACATAGCCTGGGTGAGCACGAGCAACATTTGAGAGTAGTGCTTCAGACTTTGCGGGAGCAGAAGCTATATTCCAAGTTCTCCAAGTGTGAGTTCTGGCAAGAGTCAGTGGCATTCTTAGTGCATGTTGTGTCAGAATAGGGTATTAAGGTAGATCCCAAGAAGATTGAGGTAGTTTAGAGTTGGCCACGTCCTACTTCAGTGATCGAGATCAGGAGTTTCCTAGGGTTAGCGGGCTATTACCAGCAATTTGTGCAGGGCTTTCCATCTATTGCATCCCCCTTGACTAGACTGACCCAGAAGGGTGCTCCATTCCATTGGTACGATGATTATGAGGAGAGCTTCCAGAAGCTCAAGACAGCTTTGACTACGGCACCAATTCTTGTATTGCCTTCCGGTGCAGGGATGTATGTGGTGTATTGCGATGCTTCATGCGTTGGTTTAGGATATGTGTTGATGTTGGAGGGGTGAATTATTTCATATGCTTCACGTCAGCTAAAAATTCATGAGAATAATTACCCTGTGCACGATCTGAAGTTGGCAGCGATTGTTCGTGCTCTTAAGATATGGAGGCATTATTTGTATGGGGTGCCATGTAAGGTTTATACCGATCATCGTAGTTTGCAGCATTTGTTCAAGCAGAGAGATCTTAATTTAAGGCAGCGCAGGTGGCTTGAGTTACTAAAGGATTACGACATCACCATTCTTTATCATCCAGGTAAGGCAAATGTGGTCGCGGATGCCTTGAGTAGAAAGGCAGAGATTATGGGTAGTTTGGCATTCATTCCAGCAGAAGAGAGGCCACTAGCTTTGGACATTCAGTCGTTGTCTAACAGACTTGTGAGGTTGGACATTTTAGAGCCCAGCCAAGTTCTAGCGTGTCTGGTCGCTCAGTCTTCGTTATTGGGGTAGATCAAGGCCCGGCAATTCGATGATCCACATTTGGTAGTTCTCAGAGAGACGGTACTTCAGGGAGGTGCCAAGGAGGTTTCCATTGGCGAGGACGGTGTGTTGCAGCTTCAAGGCCATCATTGTGTTCCTAATGTTGACGGTTTGAGAGAGAGGATTCTAGTGGAGGCCCATAGTTCGAGGTATTCCATTCATCTGGGTGCCACGAAGATGTATCGTGACTTGAGGTAGCATTATTGGTGTGAGCGAATGAAGAAGGACATCGTGGAGTATGTAGCTAGATGTTTGAATTGCCAGTAGGTCAAGTATGAGCACTAGAGGCCGGGTGGCCAATTTTAGCATATGTCGATTCCTGAGTAGAAGTGGGAGCGCATTGCCATGGATTTCGTAGTTGGGTTCGCAAACTTTGTGGAAGGTTGATTCAGTGTGGGTCATTGGGGATAGGTTAACCAAGTCAGCTCACTTCATTCCAGTGGCGACTGCTTATACAACGGAGAGATATGCTCAGATCTATATTCAGGAGATAGTCCGATTGCATGGTGTGCCAGTTTCCATCATATAAGACAGAGGCCCTCAGTTCATTTCCCATTTCTGGAGAGCCATTCAGAGTGAGTTAGGGACTCATGTAGAGCTTAGCATATCATTCCATCCTCAGACCGACTAGCAGTCAGAGCGGACAGTTCCGATTTTAGAGGATACGCTTAGAGCATGTGCGATTGACTTTGGAGGGTAGTAGGATCAGTTCTTGCCTTTAGTAGAGTTTGCATATAACAACAACTATCATTCAAGCATACAGATGGCTCCGTACGAGGCTTTGTGTGGTCCATGTTGTCATTCTCCCATCGGGTGGTTTGAGACTGGTGAGGCTAAGTTGCTTGGTACCGGATGCCTTGGATAGGGTAAAGTTGATTTAGGAGAGGCTCCACATAGCTTAGTCTAGAGAGAAGAGTTACGCGGATCAAAAGGCGTTTGATGTATCATTCATGATAGGCGAGAAGGTTCTCTTGAAAGTCTCGCCAATGAAGGGCATTATAAGGTTCGGGACGAAGGGCAAGTTGAGCCCAAGGTTTATTGATCCTTTTGAGGTGTTAAGGCAAGTTGGGGAGGTTGCCTATGAGCTTGCTTTATCCCCCAGTTTATCGGGAGTTCATCTAGTTTTCCATGTTTCGATGCTTTGGAAGTATTATGCCGACTTGTCCTACGCGTTGGACTTCAATACCATTCAGTTAGATGAGAGTTTGGGGTACGAGGAGGAGCCAGTTGCCATTATTGATAGACAGGATCACCAGTTGAGATCCAAGAGGATTTCTGTGGTGAGGGTCCAGTGGAGGGGCCAACCATTTGAGGAGGTGACTTGGGAGTCCGAGGAGGACATGCAGAGCAAATATCCCCACTTATTCAGCAGTCCAGGTACTTTTCTATGTCCATTCAAGGACGAACGTTTGTTTAAGAGGTGGAGAATGTAACGACCCGGCTAGTCATTTTGCATTTTTGAACCCCGTTCCCTAAAATAAAACTTCCCGCGCTTGCTTTAGCTAATTTATAACTTGCGAGGATAGCTGGTCCGGGAGTTGGAAGAGTTTTGAGTAAAAATATGTCCATTTTCTTCTTTAAGATTTTCTTAAAGGATCAAGTTTGACTTCGGTCAACCTTTTGGGAAAACGGACCCGGACTCATGATTTGACGGTCTCAGAGGGCCCGTGGAAAAATATAGGACATGGGGGTATGTCCGAAATTGAATTCCGAGGTCCCTAGCTTGAGTAATGAATTTTTACGTGAAATTGTTAAATTGAAGTTTTAAGGAATTAAAGAAACTAAGTAATCATTGATTCCATAGGTATCGGGCTCGGATTTTGGTTCTGAAGCTCAGTACAGGTCCGTAATGTTGTTTAAGACTAGCCCGTAAAATTTGGTGTCAATCCAATTAGTTTAAGGGCATTTTGGCTCGTTAGGAGAGGATTAAGAACATGAAGTTCAATAGTTTGATTCATTTGGTTTTAGGGGGTGGTTCCAAGATTTAGCATTGTTTTGAGTGTTCCAAGGGTTCGAGTAGGTCCGCCTCATAATTTAAGACTTGTCGGTATGTTCGGGCGGGGCTCGGGAGCCCCGAGCGTTGATCGGTCGAGGGTCGAGTGAAGTTGAAATTTGGAAAAGAGAGCTGAGTTGCTGCTTCTGTCATAATCGCAGAAGCGGGACCGCACATGCGGTCAATCCATCACAGAAACGGCCAAGGGCTAGGCCAAGGGAAATCATAGAAGCGGCCCAGAAACTACAGAAGCAGTTCCATTTAATCGATCCCTAGACCGCAGAAGCGGTCCAGTCGCCTTAGGCCCACACCGCAGAAGCGGCCCAGGTTCCGCTGAAGCGGTTCCGCAGAAGCGGGACCAAGACCGCAGAAGTGGTCCAGGCATTTTGGGCCAGGTTCGCAGAAGCGATCCTAATTCCGCAGAAGCAATTTTTGCAAAAGCGGTCAGTGCACCATAAAAGCGAAAATCGCTGGGCAATGAGTTCATTTAACTCGAACTCAAAGGCCATTAATTTCATTTCCACACCACACTTCGGCGATTTCGGGGCTTCCAAGGAGAGGATTTCAGCTTAGCACTTCAAGGTAAGTTAATCCCATTCATTATTAGTTTAAATACATGTGTATTAAGTTGATTAAACACTAAAAATTAGGCGAAATCGAAGGGATTAGAGCTAGACCTAGCGTTTAAGTAAAATCAAGTTTTAACCACAAAATTTGTTAGGAAATGAACTAGAATTCATATATTATTGATCCTTAGGTTATAGATAACAACTTTCTTCGAAAAATCTCGAAATCTGGGCACGTGGTCCCTTGGTCGGAATTTAGGAAACTTGTGTAAAAGGTTGGGAAATTACTTAAATAGTTAGAATTCGATCTTATAAGCCTTTATCGACTAGTTCTTACTTTATTTAACTAGTTTGCAATCGTTCGGCTCTGAATTAAGGGCTTGGGCTTCTTCTTGATATTGGAAGTGCGCTTTGGAGCGAGGTGAGTCTCCTTTCTAATCTTGTAAGAGGTAATTGTTCCCATAGGATTAATAATTAAGTAATTGTTGCTAAATGCAGGGGCTACGCACGCGCTAGGTGACGAGATCCGTGCGTAGCTACTACTATGTTAATTGTCCGGGTAGTTTAGGACCCACACCATGTTTAATTTATATAAATCTCTATATTATCTTGTTAATACGACCACCCAGGATATGCTAGAGACTTAAAAAGGGAATAAGAACGTACTTGTATAATTGTTGAAGTCTGGCTTGGCATTAATGACTATTGATGTGCCTTGTGTGTATACTTGATGTTTCTTATTATTTGTGGATCGGGCCGATCGACTAGGTATGAATAGATGCATCTATAGGCGCGCCGTCGACCCTCGGCAAGTGCAAAATTTATTTCTGTTGGATTGGGCCGGTACCTCGGCATATTTGCGCATGTTATTGTTGCTTGCCTGAGAGTTTTTAAATATTGATATCACCTTTCATGGCCCGACATAAATTGATAAATATAACAAAAGTAAATGGGTAGCTGGAGATATAGTGGAGAGTAGGACTTTTATGTCTTGTTATAAACTGTTGCTTATTAGAGATTCTTCATGGTTTGTATAATTACCTTGATATATTATTCGACCCTAGTGAGTATCAAGTCGACCTCTCGTCTCTACTTCTTCGAGATTAGACGGGATGCTCACTGGGTACATATTGTTTATGTACTCATACTACGCTTCTGTACATAATTGTACAGGATCTAAGGCAGATATATCTAGTTACCAGTCCGATGCGCGCCCTTGAGTTTGTGGAAGAGACTTCCACGGTGAGCTGCTTTATTCCTATGCCGCTCAGCAGTCGGATGGATTCTTCCTTTACTTTTGCTGTCTTTCTTTATCTCAGACAGTAGGATAAAGATATTCCTTTGTATATTCTACTAGATGCCCGTACTTGTGACACCAGGTCTTGACACACACTTTGGTAGACTAGTTTTTGGGGTTGTATTATTATGCTATTTATTTTATCTATCACTTTTGGTTTCAAATCCAAATTCGGATAATTATTTCACTTAAATTCCGCAAAAAATTAACATAAGAAGTTAGGAACATTCCGCATTGGCTTGCCTGGCAACGGTGTCGGGCGCCATCATGACCTCTTGTGGAAATGGGTCGTGACATCGTTTGTCATTTGAACATTCCTACACAAAGTTATGATTAAATTACCAAAGGTTCGATTTGCAATCATTTTCGCGATTGCAAAACAACTTCACAGACCGCATACGCGTCGCATAGCGCAGCAGAGTCAGGCAAAATATTATGCTGTCGCATATCGATTATGTTGTCGCATAATTAATTATCCTATCACATAATGATTATGCTGCAAGTCTGCTGCCCACATATCGATTATGCTATAGCATAATTGCACCACATAATTGACTTCGGGGGTCATTTTTGAAATTTTTTCTCATATCCGAATCTACTTTGATAAATAAGCATTGGGACTTCATTTAGGGCTATTTTATATGAAATCTAGAGAGAGGTGAGAGCATTTTAGAGAGATAAAGAGGGAACTTAGCCTTCCAATCAAAAATCTTGCTCAAGTCTTCAAGAATCAAGGAAGATAGCCACTCGATTGTCCTCCATCCGGGTAAGTCCTATTTCCAGAACTTGCATGCAAGAGGTTAAGGGTTCAAATACGTTATGGGGATTAGAAATAAGCCATGCATGTGGGACTAACCTGTAGTATATGATATTAATGAACTAATTTGGATAGTTCTTGTTAAAATTGGTTGAGGGATGAAGGAATTTCCATTTTCGGACCTTGTAGTTTATTTCACATGTTAGGTGTTTGATGAAATTCCTAAGAGAGTTACACCATGGGTAATCTTTGTAGTTGTTAATCGATTTTTGATTTCTCCTTATAGATTATTTTTGCTAGAGGTGTTGGTGCATTCTAATAACTTAAAGAAAGCTCAACCAGGTATGTGAGCTAAACTTCCTCTCTCGGAATTGAATTCCATAATGTTTTCGTTAGTTTAAGTGTGACTGGCTCAAAATCTCTAATTTCTACGTTAGGGTTTATCCGTATAAAGTCATAAACTTGACTATCATGAACAAGCCTCATATTGAATGATAGATGTTTGAATTATGGGTTGCTTATTAAAATGGTATGACTTTGGGTTGTACTTTAAGTAAGAACTGGTATACCAATTAGGTGAGAAAAACTCGATATGCTTAATACTCCTAATTGCTCTTATGTGTACTAAATGTCTTGATTGATTGTGTCTAGTTGATTATAAACTATAAAGATGTTTGAAAATGAACTAAATGAACTGGGAAAAGAGAGTGTGGAAATGCCTATAATTGTGCCTAGTGAGGCCTATGAAATGAGAAAATATCTAAAACAGATTACGAAACGAGCCTCAACTCAAGTGTTTTAAGATGAATTCAAAAAGTATAATTTTCCTAAAATCTACATTAAGGTATGTATGGCTAAACCTCCTTCTTTTTAGAATCGAACCCCTGGTGTTCGTGCAGCTGGCATAAGTTACTAAATTGATCATACTAGATTCATTTCCCTAAAGTGTTGCGTCGAAAGATTTATGTTCAATGATTATTCTAAATGTTTATCATGTCGTCATGCAACTTGTGAATATGTTTACAAAAGTGGAATATGTATTGATAAAGTCTAATAATTCATGTCAAAGAAATTGAATAAAGATTGTTGATCTAATTTGTATGAAAAGCCTCTATGTGCTTAGAATTTCCATGCTTTTCCTTTGTGTGTGAAAATGCCTTACGTGATAGGCCATATTGTTATTGATGATACTGTTATTGAATATGTAAAAAGGAAAACTTGAATTGTGAAATGCGGCCAATGCCAAGGACGACGTAATAAGTAAAGTAGCTCGTGCCAATGTATTAAAATATGGAATTATGGATTTGGATGACGTCTCAAGGGAGACGGCTTAGCTAATCGGTCCTTAATCGGATTTCATGCCACGCACATGATGGTGACTGTACTGGAAATGGTTGAATCGGAATTTTGGATTTGGTTGACATCTCAAGGGAGATGACCTAGCCGGACGGGCCGCGATCGGACACCATGCAACACACACGGTGGTAATTGTGCTGAATTGATTGACTGGAATTATGGAAATGGATGATGTCTAAACGAGATGACCTAGACGATCGGGACGAGATCGGACTCCGTGTAGGAACATTGTGGTAATATGGATTGTGGCACATGGAACTGAGATTATCAACCTAAATAAGATGGGAACTTGTCCAAGAATTATGTAATCCTTGCCTGATGTTTTGATGTGTGTTGAAGCTCTTATTGTATATTATGATGGCCTCCCTTCTTGATTTCTTGTTGTTTCATTGTTTGTTTGTAAAAATATGTATTACTTTCATATGTTGAAAATTGTTATGTCTCAATTGGGCATTTGGATATTATTGATTGTGACTTGTTGTTTCTATCGCTTTCCTTTTCTTGTATGGTTATTCTATTTTGAAAGATGATTTTTAGATTTACATACTAGTACTATTTGACAGTACTAACGTCCCTTTTGCTGGGGGCACTGTATCTTTAATGGATGCAGGTGGTTCCACAGTAGGCGGCACTGATCAGCGATAGCGGTATGTTCCTCCCGGCTAACTTGGTGATCCCCACTCCATTTTGGGGTCCCGTTATTTGGTTATTGTGTACTTTTAATTTGAGGTATACCTGGATCCTTGTTGCCGACATTCTATATTTCTCTTCAGTTGTATTTAGAGACTCCGTAGACAGGTTGTGCGTAGTGTTGGTATTGGAAATTAAACTAGAAATATTGGTATTTGAAAAATACGTTTTTCATCATATCTATAAAAATTGTAATATTCTAGATATTGTGGTTGAAACTACTAATGAAATTAAAATAGTGGTTAATGAAATATTTATAAAGTATGATTTATAGAATTTATCTCCTATTTATTCATGAAGTAGTTAGGTGGAATAATACCTAACATGCTTGCTTAGTCGGGTTTACTCTGTTGAGCGCCAGTCGTGCTCCTTGGTTTTGGGCGTGACAAACTTGGTATCAGAGCCTAAGGTTTTAAAGTGTCCTAGGATGTGTCAGAGCCTGTCTAGTAGAATCCTTCTTATCGGTGTGTTGTCGACCACATCTATAAGTTGGAGGCTATTTGGACATTTAGGAATTTCACCCTTCTTTGATACTCCAGATCGTGCGGTAGAACCCAAGATAGGAAGCTAATTTCCTCGCTGTGTCTTATTCTCAAGATGAGTAATCTTGAAACTATAATCCAAGATTTTGAAGCAGTAAGGAGGGGATGACACCACCATTGAATCTGAGGGGAGATTGCCCAAGAGTTTGTTAGGAAAATGTATCGAGCCATGGAGGGATTGGTAGAACTTTTTGCTAAGGGGAGTACCTTTGTTCCTATTAATGTCCCTGCACCACCAGATCATGTAGTATATCAGTATGTTATGAAAATACGTTAGGTATGTGGAGTCGATGGGCATCAATAAGTTATTTCCCTATCAACCTAAAGTCACCAAATAAGTCACTCCTCAGTACATCATTATGAACAACACAAAATTTTAATTGTTGTACATGTACATCCATATTGAAGAGTTCTTATAAACTTGGTCTTAACAAGATGTTGAATCACAAACATTGCATGCACCTACTCTTTGAACGCGGTACATTTTTCGTGAATCCACTCTATCACAAATTCTATTATTTACATCCTTTTATGGAATTAAGTTCTATAATTATGTCTTTAAATTGAGTTATAACTCTAGAATTAATACTTTCCATATGTCTTCCTAAATTCTCAACAAGGGACTATACCCAATTAATTTCTTATAGAATCTTTTTATTTAAATGGACAACATCTACTCGTTTGTGCCTATACATGCACCGTCGTAAAGTTTACCTATGTGGTATCAAGTTCCATGTAAAGCATCCCAGTGTTGCGATCCTTCTCGAGTCACTCTTTTACTCACTAATGTATATGGCTTCTATAGTCTGAACAATCACTCTACTCTCTTGCAAGTATCACCACAAAACCTTCTCTCTATGTAGTAACATAAGAGTATACATCAACACCTAACATATGAGTGCATGTCAATCGAAATGGTCACCATGTGCATAAAGACTCTCTAAAAATTGAGATCCTCACATCTCCTTCATAGGAAGATCTTGTGTCGCCATCTTAGTATAACTTTCGTGTCCACTTGGGACATCCCACAGTAAGTAGCTCACTTTGTTCCTAGTATTATGGTTTCCCGTGACGTGGTCTTGTATTGCAGTTGGGAGTTAATATAGCAGAAGCATGTCAGTTCATAACAAATGTTTATTTTCTATTTACACCTCCATAACATGTGTTAATTGTGTTTCTTAGTTAGTGATTCATTTTGCTTGTTTCCTAACACTTGTTCGATAAATATGAGAGAACGTGTCCTTCTATGTGTCATTGTAACACTTCCATTCTCATAAGGACCCTTAATAGGCTCTTTATAAAGACCAAACACACCTTTGGGGATTATCATAGCACAACGACTAATTCTCATGTTTTCCTATCTCTCATTAACAACTGGGTACTTCTCAAGTCCAAATCCATGAAGAACTTATTATGGACATCTGTAAACCTTCAAAAATTACTTTACACCGTCACATTGGGTTCCATTGTCTTTGCAAACTCGACTTCTTGAATCGATGATTACGTCATTGTCATATGTAAGGAGTTTTGAAACCCTTGGCATTCCACCTCCTTAGGTAGATAGGAGTTTTATTTGTCTTTCCCCTGGAACATCATGTTAACCATTAAAACCCCTCTAACCAATACATGATATCATCCCCATATTAAGATGTCTTAGCCATATGGTTTCCTCGTAAAGGGTTGAGATTCGATGCTTATAGGTTTCTGCACATACCATAAGCATACTGATTGAGAAGACAAGTTGCCGTATCTTTAGTTATCTCATATAGGGTCAGCTACCGGGAAGGTTTATGCTGTTTGAATTATGATAATCTCATAAGCGTTTAACTTTATTTTTCATCCTCACGGGCTTGTGTCATAGGTTCCTTATGATAGTTAATGTTAAGAGTGTCATTGAACTTCATGTATTTCCTTTGAAGTCTCTATCACATCCATGTTGCAAGAATCCTACCATTTGAAACTAAACATACCTTCCTTACACTCAAGGAGGCAACTGGTGTATACTTGACCACTCTCCTTAGAGCTTACAATTGTCGGGCAAGGCATATATGGAAAGGAACAATTTTTACTATCCCTTGCATAACTCGTCGCCTACAAGAATGATTGAAGCTAGAATCTTCATCCTCCCGATCATGTGTAACGACCACAAACCTAAACCCGGTCGTGATGGTGCCTCTCTAAAGACAAGACGAGCCCACACTCTTCCAATTCCCTTTAAGCAGTTAAAAATAATAAATACCAAGTCTTTAATAGAAATATAATCCCAAATAATAGTATAAGTTGCGGAATTAAAAACCAATACAGCCCGACATCGGGGTGTCACCAGTCTTGAGCCTCTAAAACAATACTATTAGTCTAAAGTCTAATCCAATGCTGCATAACTGAATCAAAAATAGCTAAAATAGAGGGAGAATGCGAATCGCAAAGCAACAAACTAGTAAATCTCCGAAGACCTACTGGAACTATCAAACCTCAAGAGCAGGACATGTCGCGCCCGAATCTGCACACAGGGTGCAAGGAGTAAAGTGAGTACTCCAACTCAGTGAGTAATAAAAAATAAATGAAGGCTAAGTAATATAAAACCACGTAAGGCACAACATAAAGCTATAAGAGGCCTAACAAAATCAGTAAATATAAATATGCAGTAAAAATCTCGTAACACCTTTTAACAGTCAAACAATATTTATATATATGAAAACGCAACAAGAAAAGGTAAAACATAATAAATGGCCCTCGGGCATAGTAACAACAAAATCAGCCCCTTGGGTAATATTACAGAACAATAACAGCCCCTCGGGCTATATCTCATATCACAATAGGTACCCGCACTCACTGGGGGTGTACAGACTCTGAGAGGGGCCCCTTATGGCCCAAGCGCAATATCAAGCCATCTCGTGGCATCATAAATAGGCTTTCGGCCTCATATCAATCTCAAGGCACCTTGTGGCGCAGAATCTCTGGCCCTCGGCCTCATTATCATAATTAGTATATCACTGTTGCGATGTGCAGCCCGACCCAAAAGTATCCTCACAATACAGGCCCTCGGTCTTACTCAGTCAAAAGCTTATAAGACCCTCGGGCATCAGTAAAATATGAAGCTCAACTCAAAACATATTTAAAATATTATTTAATGCGTTTAAAACAGAATATCATAGCTGAGTTTTGAAAATAGTGTAAATGTAGCATGACTGAGCATCAATATGGAATCAACAGTGAGGAAAAATGTCATTTAAAATCTCCTAAGGGTTCAAACAGTTGGCACGAAGCACACACATGGCATGTAGCCCAACCTATAATAATATCAAACAATTAATGGTCCAATATGTAGTAAAATAGTCATTGGGATGGACTAAGTCACAATCCCTAATGGTGCACGACCCCACGCTCGTTATCTAGTGTGTGTCTCACCTCAACATAGCCGAACGCTGTGAATTTCCAAGGTTTCATACCCTTAGGACAACATTTAAAATCATTACTCACCTCGAACTAGCCCGAAAAGCTACTCTGCAACATGTTTGCCTCTCGAATCAACTTTCGAGTGCTCCAAATTTACCAAATTCAGATTTTATCATCAAATTATGCTAAACGAATGAATTCCAATTGAAAAATATCAATTTTAAGCACAAAACCCGAAATCAGTCAAAACCCATCCATCGGGCCCATATCCCGGAACTAGACAAACTTTATACCAAAATGTTCTTCATTATCTCACGAGTCCGTACATATAAAGAACTTGAAAGTCGGAGTTCGTTTGATCCCTCAAATTATCCCTAGAAGGTCTCATAATCTAAAGCCCTAACTCCACCATTTTCTATTGATCTCATGAATTTAACACTGATATTTTGTTCTTAAATCACAAATAATCGAGTTTTAGGATCCAAAATCCTTACCTCAACAAAGAAAAACGGTTTCCTCTCTTCAAAATCTCCCAAAGATCCAAAATTTTATGTTAAAAGTGAGAAACCCTATGAAAATAGCGAAAGAGGTATTAATATAATCTGACCAGACATTTCCTCATCTGCGGTCATCCCACTGCATCTGCGATACCGCATTTGCTGTTCTTGATCCCCTTTTGCGGAAGTCACTTTAGTTCCCTGTTGCCCGCATTTGCGGTTGCACACACGCATCTGCGAAATTGCAGATGCGGTCCTCCTAGCTGCTTCTGCAGTTTCCTGACCAACGTACCTCTGGCCACTTCTTCGGCCCTTCCTTCACATATACGGCGCCGCACCTGCGGCCCCCTATTCGCAGGAGCGGAAACACCATAAGCAGCAAAAAAATACAGTAGCTGCACTAATTCTTCAAACTCCCCGTCAGCTATCCAAAATCGCCCCGAGGCCCTCGAGACCTCAACCAAAAGCACAAACATATTCCATAAACTTATTCAAACTTGTACCAATCTTCAAAACACCTCAAACAACATCAAAATCACCAAAACTCATCGAATTCAGGCCTATGGTTCGAAATTCTTCTGCATTCCACTTTTGATAAAAAACCCAACCAAACCACATCCAAATGACCTGAAATTTTACACATACATCCCAAATGACATAAGAAGCTACTGCAACTTCCGGAATTCCATTCCGACCCCTATGTCAAAATCTCACCTATCAACCGGAAAATGGCAAAAGCTTCATTTTGCCAATTCAAGCCTAAATCTACTCCGGACCTCCAAAACACATTTTTATCACGCTCCTAAGTCCATCTCCTGAAGCTATATGAACCATCGAAACTCACATCCAAGCCCTCTAACATATAAGTCAATGTCCGGTTGACTTTTCCAACTTAAGCCTTCTTAAAAGAGACTAAGTGTCTCAACCTCTCAAAACCTTTTCGTACCCAAGCCAACCAACCCGATCACATACAAAGTCGATAATTAAAGTGAGTAGAAGAAGAAATGGGGAAAACAGAGCAGTAACGCATGAGACGACTAGCCGGGTCGTCACATCCTCCCCCTCTTAAACAAACATTCATCCTCGAACGACTCAAGAAAAGTACCATAAGCCTCAAATAGGTAGGGATATCTGCTCCGCATCTCCTGCTCGGTGTCCTAGGTAGCCTCCTCCATAGGCCGACCTCTCCATTGTATTTTCACTGAAGCTATATCTTTTGATCTCAATTTTAGAACCTGACGATTGAACCATGCACAGGCCGACCTCTCCACATCATAAGTCAAATCATCCTCCAATTGAACCGTGCTGAAATCCAGAAGATGAGGCGGATCCCCAACATACTTCTGGAGCATAGAATCATGGAATATTGGGTGGAGACCTGACAGGCTGGGTGGCAAGGCAAGCTCGTAATCCACATCCCCAATTCTCCAAAGTACCTCAAAAGGTCTAATAAACTGTGGACTTAATTTTCCCTTCTTCCCAAACCTCATAACACCCTTCATGGGTGAAACCTTCAATAGAACCTTCTCATCAACCATATAGGACACGTCACAAACATTCCTGTCAGCATAGCTCTTTTGTCTCGACTGTGCTGTATCAAGTCTCTCCTGAATCACATTTACCTTGTCTAAAGCATCCTGCACCAAATCTGTACCCAATAGCCTAGCCTCGCCCGACTCAAACTAACCCACTGGAGATCTACACCGTCTCCCACACAAAGCCTCACATGGGGCCATCTGAATACTTGACTGGTAACTGTTATTATAAGCAAACTCTGCGAGCGGTAGAAATTGATCCCATAACACTCCAAAATCAATTCCTGAAGCCCATCTACATTGGGCACACATATCCAGCCCTCCATCCTCAACACCCCATCATCATCAATAGTCACATCTCTGGCATCATCATGCTAAACTCTATCCTTAAGGATAATCAAGTGTGGATAATCATATTGGCGCTTTCTGATGCGCTCATATAGGGAAAACCGAGAAATCACACTAGCCAATACCCTACTGGGCTTTGAAATATCCAACCTCACGAACCGATTGGCCAAAGCCTGAACATCAACCGCAAGAGCTCTCTCCCCAACTGGAATATACGCCAAACTCCCCATACTCATCGCCTTTCGACTTATAGCATCAGCCCCTACATTGGCCTTCCCCAGGTGATATAAAATAGTAATGTCATAGTCCTTAAGTAACTCCAACCATCTCCATTGCCTCAAATTGAGATCTTTCTGCTTGAACAAGTGCTGGAGGCTACGATGATCAGTATAAACCTCACAAGACACACCATATAGATATTGCCTCCAGATCTTTAAAGCGTGAACAATGGTTGCCAACTCCAAATCGTGAACAGGGTAATGTTTCTCATGAGGCTTCAACTGACGAGAAGCATAAGTAATAACTTGACCCTCCTGCATTAGAACACACCCAATACTTACTCTTGAAGCATCACGATATACGGTATAAGAACCTGAACCTGATGGCAATACTAGCACTAGAGTTGTGGTCAAGGCAGTCTTGAGATTCTGAAAGCTCTCCACACACTCATCATACCACTAAAATGAAACATCCTTCTGAGTCAACTTGGTCAAGGGTGATGCAATGGACGAGAATCCCTAAACAAACCAACGATAATAACCCACCAAACTAAGAAAACTGCGAATCTCTATAGCTTAGGACGGTCTGGGCCAACTCTGAACCACCTCTATCTTCTTCAGGTCAACCTGAATACCCTTGTTAGACACCACGTGCCCCAAGAAAACCACTGAACTGAGCCATAACTCACATTTGGAGAACTTTGCATAAAGCTTCTCCTTCCTCAATCTCTGCAACACCACTCTCAAATGCTCCGCGTGCTCCTCCTAACTGTGTGAGTAAACCAGAATATCATCAATGAAGACTATGACAAACGAATCGAGATACAGTCGGAACACACTTTTCATCAAATCCATGAACGTTTCTGGGGCATTGGTTAGCCCAAAAGACATCACTAAGAACTCATAATGACCATATCTGGTCCTAAAATCTATCTTAAGAATGTCTGTGTCCTTGATCTTCAACTGGTGATAACCTAAGCAGAGATCAATCTTAGAGAATACTCTCGCTCTCTGAAGCTGGTCAAACAAATCATCGATATGAGGCAAAGGATACTTATACTTGATTGTCACTTTGTTCAGCTACCTCTAATCAATGCACATTCTCATCGTGCCATCCTTCTTCTTCACAAAGAGAACTAGCGCACCCCACGTTTACACACTAGGACTAATGAACCCCTTATCAAAGAGTTCCTAAAGCTGCTCATTTAACTCCTTCAGTTCCGTTGGTGCCATACAATATGGTGGAACAAAAATGGGCTGAGTGCACGGTACCAGGTCAATACCAAAATCTTTATCCCCGTTCGGTGGCATACCCGGCAGGTGTGCAGGAAATATGTCGGGAAAATCCCTCATAACTGGATTGGAATCAATACTGGGAGTCTCTGCACCAATATCCCTCACAAAGGCTAGATATGAAAGAAAACCTTTTCCAACCATACACTGGGCTTTTAATAAATAAATCACTCTGCTGGGTACATAATCGGTCAGACCTCGCCACTCAATCTGTGGTAAACCAGTCATAGCTAAAGTTACTGTCTTGGCATGATAGTCTAGAATAGCCCGACATAGAGATAACCAGTCCATGCCTAAAATAACATTAAAGTCCACCATCCATAACAATAACAGATCCACTCGGGTCTCCAAACACCCAATAGTCACAACACATGACAGGTACACACGGTCTACCATAACAGAATCGCTCACCGGCGTAGAAACATGAATAGAAGAAACAAAGGACTCGAAGGGCATATCCAGATAATGGGCAAAATAAGACGACACATAAGAGAAAGTAGAGCCAGGGTCAAATAACACAGAAGCATCCCTACGGCAGACTAAGATAATACCTGCAATCACCACATTTGGAGAAATCATATCATGCCTAGCTGGAATAGCATATAAGCGAGCCTGGCCACCTCCGAATTGACCTCACCTCTAGGGAGACCCCTAGTTGACTATCCCCCACCCCTAGCTGGCTGGGTAGGTGGTAAAGTGGCTGGGGCTAAGGCTGATGACTGACCCCTCTGCTGAGAATGACGAGGGCATTGCCTCCACAAGTAGCCTATCTCTCCACACTCATAACAACTCTCATGTGCTTGAGACGGGGAATAATGGGGACCCCTAGCAACAGTATGACGAGCAGACGCCCCTAGCATAGAAGAATCTTGAATCGATAGAGCACGGGACGAACCCTGGACTGGAAGTGCACTAAGTTAAGAATGACCCTATTAAGAACCGTGAGAACTATGGCCTGATGTCCCCCACAATAACTGGGTGAGCTAACTGAGCATGTCAGAACTGTCGGCCTCTGCCATGCTGAAACTGTCCCCTAGAAGGAGCACTCCCAAAACTACCATGCCCTCGAGGCCTCTTAGCTTCCCTCTCCTCACGCTCCTGGCGACGAACTAACTCAACCTCTTGAGCAATATCCACAACCTCCTCGAATGTAACACCTGACACCCTCTCCCTGGTCATGAGAAGTCGAAGCTGGTAGGTGAGGCCATCAGCAAACCTCCTAATCCTCTCTCTCTCAGTAGCAACCAGCCAAATAGCATGTCAATCCAACTCCAAGAACATCATCTCATACTGGGTAACTATCATATCACCCTGTCAAAGCTACTGAAACTGCTTAGGCAGCTCCTCCCGGCAGGACTGTGGGGCATACTTCTCCAATAATAGAGCGGAGAACTGCCGCCAAGTCAGAGGTGCCGAACCAACAAGCCTATGACTCTCATATGCCTCCCACTAGGTGAAGACAGCTCCAGTAAACTAAAAGGTCATGAATACAACCCCACTGGTTTCTAGAATACCAGCAGTGTGAAGAATCCTCTAACATCTATCTAAGAAACCCTAGGCATCCTCGCCTTCTAGTCCATTGAAAGTAGGGGGCTGGAATTTACCAAACCTCTCCAATCCATGCTGCTCTTCCTCCAGCATAACAAGAACTACATAACCCTGAGCAGTTTCCACCTGTTGTGCTAGTGTTACCTTCGGTGTCTGCACTCCCTAAACCACCAGATTGAGTGTACGAGCGACGGGAGTCTAAGAGCCTCCCTCTGCCTATGAAGTAGCTACGACATTAGAAACCGCGACCGTCTGAGCAAGGCTAGTACATACTGTCAATATCTTGTCCAAAGTCTCGTGAAGGCCCATAATTAGAATGGGCATAGTTGGTGCCTAAGCCAGTACTGCTGGAGCGTCCACCATTGGGACTTGACACTGAACTGGGGCGACTGGTGGGTCTGCAGGTGCTATCCCAATTGCTATGGGGGCTGTACCTCTGCCCTACCACAGCCTCGACCTCAAGTGGCCTCCGTTAGGGGTACTGGTGGCTAGGGGTGTACAAAGAAAACCGATAAACCGCACCAAACCAGTAATCCAAGTCAAGCCGGAAAAAAAACCCGATCATGGGTTGGTTTGACTTGGTTTGGTGTTGAAAAAAATAACCCGACCATAATTGGTTTGGTTTGGTTTTAACTAAAAAAAGTCAAACCCAAACCAAACCAACCCGATATTATATTTATTCAATTTTTACAAATATTTTATACGTATAAATATTTATTTTTAATACAATTCATAAATATTTCTTAAACTTTTTCACAGTTT
>MU684667.1:57127-98533 GCA_026770625.1 Nicotiana glauca
ATTATGTTAATATTTATTATGGCTTATTACTTAGTAATATTTTCTCTATGGATTTTAGTATTTTTGTTATTGAATATTTTAGTACAATGTTATGACGCATCTGATATTATTATATTATTTTCTTAAAAAATACATTATATAGTTGTATCCTTGTAGGATTAGAGAAGTAAGTGGAGCACAAGTTATATATTTGTGATATGAAGATTTATCGAAAAAAAATCCAAAAACCCGAAAAAACCCGAAAAACCTGAAAAAATCCAAGATTGAAAAACCCGATTTTGTTTGTTTGGTTTGGTTTATAGATTTTAAAATCCGACACTATTGGTTTGGTTTGGTAATTGAAAAATCCGAACCAACCAGGCCTATGTACACCCCTACTGGTGGCCATCCATCCTGACTGGTAGCGTGTGTCCTCACCATCTATGAGAGAATAGAATAACAAAAGTTTAGTACTTGGATCACCAAATTCGCACGACAAGAAATTCAAGGATATGGAATTTTTCCTAAAGGTTCTGTAGCCTCTGAGGATAAATACAGACCTCTCCGTATCGATCTGCGAGACTCTACTAAAGTTGTTCATGACTAGTGAGACCTATGTAACCTAGGCTATGATACCAACTTATCACGAACCCAAACCCAAACCCGGTCATGATGGCGCCTCTCGTGAAGACAAGGCCAGCTGACACACTTCCAATTCACTTTAAGCAGTTAAAAATAATAAATACCAAGTCTTTAGTAGAAATATAATCCCAAATAATAGTATGAGTCGCAGAATTAAAAAACAAGACAGCCCGACATCGGGGTGTCACCAGTCATGAGTATCTAAAACAATATTAACAGTCTAAAGTCTAATCCAATATTACATAATTGAACCAAAAACAACTAAAATAGAGGAAGAATGCACTAGGTTGCGAATTGCAAACCAGCTACCTAGTAAATCTCCGAAGACCTGCTGGAACTATCAACCCTCAGGAGCAGGACCTGTAGCGCCTGAATCCGCACACAAGGGTGCAGGGAGTAAAGTGAGTACTCAAACATAGTGAGTAATAAAATACAAATGAATACTGACTAATATACAACCATGTAAGGCACAACATTAAGCTATAAGAGGCCTAACAAAATCAATGAATATAAATAAGCAGTGAAAATCTCATAACACCTTTTAAAAGTCAAACAATATTTATATATATAAAAATGCAACAATAAAAGGTAAACTCATAATAAATGGCCCTCGGGCACAGTAACAGCAAAATCAGCCCCTCGGGCAATATCACTGAATAATACCAGCCCCTCGGGCTATATCTCATATCATAATGGCTACCTGCGCTTACTGGGGGTGTACAGATTCTGGGAGGAGCCTCTTACGGCCCAAGAGAAATATCAAGCCATCTCTTGGCATCATAAACAAGCTCTCGGCCTCATATCAATCTCAAGCCACCTCGTGGCCTACAATCTCAGGCTCTCGGCCTCATTATCACAATCAGTATATCACTGATGTGGCATGCAGCCCGACCCAAAAGTATCCTCACAATACAGGCCCTCAGCCTTACTCAGTTAGAAGCTCATAAGCCCTTCGGGCATCACTAAAACATGAAGCTCGGCTCAAAACATCTTTAAAATATTATTTAATGCGTTTAAAATAGAAAAGAATAGCTGAGTTTTGAAAATAGTGAAAATATAGAATGACTGATAATCAATATGAAATCAACAGTGAGGAAAAATGTCATTTAAAATCCACTAAGGGTTCAAAAAGTTGGCACGAAGCAACATATGGCATGTAGCCCAACATATAATAATATCAAACAATTAATGGTCCAATACACTGTAAAATAGTCATTCGGGATAGACTAAGTCACAATCCCTAACGGTGCATGACCCCACCCTCATTATCTTGTGTGTGTCTCACCTCAACATAGCCGAATGTTGTGAATTTCTGGGGTTTCAAACCCTCAGGACAACATTTAAAATCCTTACTCACCTCGAACTAGCCCGAAAAGCTACTATGCAACACGCTTACTTCTCGAATCAACTTTCGAGTGCTCCTAATCTACCAAGTTCAGATTTTTATCATCAAATTATGCTAAACGAATGAATTCCAATTGAAAAATATCGATTTTAAGCACAAAACCTGAAATCAGTCAAAACCCGTCCCCCAAGCTGCATCCCGGAATTGGACAAACTTTATACCAAAATTTTCTTCATCATCTCACGAGTCTGTGCATATAAAGAACTCAAAAATTGGAGTTCGTTTGTCCCCTCAAATAATCCCTAGAAGGTCTCATAATCTCAAGCCCTAACTCCACCTTTTCCTACTAATTTTCATGTGTTTAACACTGATATTTTTTTCCTAAATCACAAATAATCGAGTTTTATGGTCCAAAATCCTTATCTCAATGAAGAACAATGATTTCCTCTCTTTAAAATCGCCCAAAGCTCCAAAATTTTGTGTTAAAATGAGAAACTCTAAAAATCGCGAAGGAGGAAGTAATATAATTTGACCAGACATTTCCGCATCTGTGATCATCCCACCACACTTGCGGTACCGCATTTCCGGTTCTTGATCCGCTTATGCTGAAGTCAGTTAAGTTCCCCGTTGCTTGCATCTACGACATCGCAGATGCTGTCCTCCTAGCCGCTTTTGTGGTTTCCTGACCAACGTACCTTTGGCCACTTCTGCGGCCCTTCCTTTGTATATGCGGCGTCGCACCTGCGGCCCCCTATCTGTAGGTACGGAGATACCAGAAGCAGCAAAAAAATACAGCAGCTGCAGTAATTCTTCAAACTCCCCGTCAACCATCTGAAATCACCCCGAGTCCCCCGGAACCTCAATCAAAAGCACAAACATATTCCATAACCTTATTCAAACTTGTACAAATCTTCAATACACCTCAAAGAACATCAAAATTACCAAAGCTCATCGAATTCAAGCCTAAGGTTCTAAATTCTTCTGCATTTCGGTTTTGATCAAAAACCAACCAAACCACGTCCAAATGACCTGAAATTTTGCACACATATACCAAATGACATAACAAAGCTACTGCAACTTTCAGAATTGCATCCTGACTCCTATATCAAAATCTCACTTGTCAACTGAAAAACGCCAAAAACTCCATTTCGCCAATTCAAGCGTAAATCTACTCCTGACCTCCAAAACACATTTTGATCACTCTCCTAAGTCCCAAATCATATCCCGAATCTATCTAAACCATCTCAACTCACATATGAGCCTTCTAACACATAGATCAACATCTGATTGACTTTTCCAACTTAAGCCTTCTTAAAAGAGACTAAGTGTCTCAACCTTCTCAAAACCTTTCCGAACCCGAGCCAACCAACCTGATCACATACAAAATCGATAATTAAAGTAAGTAGAAGTAGAAATGGGGAAAGTGGAGCGGTAACACATGAGAAGACCGGCCGGGTCATCACATCATGCCTCCCATGCATCTTATGTCAAGAAACACCCAGTTTTTTTAGATCTCGGGATCACGTACATGGTTCCCACCCTATCAATGCATGCTAGTTACTTCTATGCTCCATTTATCTAATAATTGATGTCGTCACAATGATTAACCACTTCAGCATTATTGTTAGTAATTTTTGTATCTCTTAGCATAAACCTCACAAAATACTCTACTGAACACATTAATGGACCCTTGAATTATTCCAACCCAGTCTCAGACCTGATTATTCCTACTTATAGTAATCTATCGAGGGTGACATTCAAGCATGTCAAAAAGGAAGCATCATTCTATGATCAATCATATTGGGTAGGAACTCTACAGTTATATCCATTCAAGCCATTATAGAATAATGGTTGAAGGTCTCCATGGGTTTTGTTTGGGTGTCTGACATAGATGCTTAGAGTTAAAGAAAGTGAGCAAGTTGTTCTCAAGATTTTCTCCATGAAAATACTATGTGAAATGCTAATAAAGGTGAAGTAGCTGTAATGCGCTTTGGGATTTGTGGAATCATGAAAGAAGTAGGCCGAACTATGAGTAAGAAGTTTCCCCATATTTGTTCCCCATATATTTTACATTTTTGCATGTCTATGTCTAAGAAGATAGTTAGAGATACTTTGTGTATAATTCCTGTGGAAATTATTAAAGGTGAAGTTAACGAATAGTTAGCTTATCCGAGATATCTAGTTGTCATCCTTGTTAGATAAGTTTGGAGGTTGGGGTTGTTTCTGTAAATGTGTTATGGCAAAGGTGGTAAGATGAGGAGGCCGCCTCGAAGGCCGAAAGTGTCGTGGAAAGAAAATATTTTTGCTTGTTTGTATAACAATTGGTTTTGATTTGAAAGGTACCTTATTGGTGTTATGATTTAAAAATGTGCATTCCATGTTTAGGTATCATTATGATAATATAGTGCTTGTAATGCTGAGATTAGTGTTATGGATATATACGTTGAGGTTCTTTGTCGAGCTGAGAATGTTTTTTTTAGGATGGTTGTGGTGGTTCTCTAGCAGGTGGATAGGCATAGTTACAAAGGATATGGAAGCAAAATTTGTGGAAATTTTTTTTGGGAGTGAGTCAAAATTTAGGGACTTGAGGTAGGTTAGAAAAGAGATATGCTATGTTAGGTGTTTAGGGCTGACTCTGCCTCTCATTCAAGGACGAATGACCCTAAGCAAGGGAGAATGTAAGGCTCCGGAAAATTTTACTAAGTAATTAAAGATTTCGTGGTGCCAGGTAGGGTAATTATAATATTTTATGCGTCATAAAAATGATGTATATCAATCTTATATGGTAAATGAATGTATAAGTCATATAATAAGTAATTTGGGGTCCAAGGAAAGTCCTAATTCTAAGTAAAATTGGAAAATTACATAATAGGCTAAAATTCCAAATGAGTTCGCATAAGTCCACACTTTGAACGAGCATATCTAAATATATATAAGGTTTTATGTGATAATAACCTATCAAATGAAATTTCTTTGAGTCTAGTTTCTAACGCTTCAAACCGTTCGTCATTTGGACATTCCTACACAAAGTTATGATCAAATTACCAAAGGCTGGATTTGCGATCAATTTCGCAATCGAAAAACGACTCCGCGAACTGCATGCGTGTCGCATAGTGAAGCAGAGTCGGGCAAAATATTATGCTATCAATTATGCTATCGCATAATAATTATGCTGCATGTCTGTTGCCCACATATCGATTACGCTATAGCATAATTGCACCACATAATTTACTTGGGGGGTAATTTTTGGAAATTGACATATCCGAACCCACTTTGATAAATAATCTTTGGGGCTTCATTTGGCACTATTTTATACTAAATATAGATAGAGGTGAGATTATTTTAGAGGGAGAAAGAGGGAATCTAGCCTTCCAATCACAAATCTTGCTCAAGTCTTCAAGAGTCAAGGAAGATAGCCACTAGACTGTCCTCCACCCGGGTAAGTCCTATTTCCAGAACTTGTATGCAAGAGGTTAAGGGTTCAAATATGTTGTAGGGATTAGAAATAGGCCATGAATGTGGGTGTAAGTTGTATTACGTGATATTAATGAACTAATTTGGATAGCTCCAGTTAAAATTGGTTGAAGGAAGAAGGAAATTCCATTTTCGGACTTTGTAGTCTATTTCACACGTTAGGTTTTTTATGCAATTCCTAAGTGAGTTGCAACACAGGTAATCTTTTTAGTTGTTAATTGATTTTTGATTTCTCCTTATAGATTATTATTGCTAGAGGTGTTGGTGCATTGTAGTAACTTAAAGAAAGCTCAACCGGATATGTTGGCTAAACTTCCTCCGTCGTAATTAAATTCCATAATCTTTCTGTAAGTTTAAGTATGACCGGCTAAAAATCCCTAATTTTTTCGTTCGGGGTTATCCGTATAAACTCATAAACTTGAATATTCCGAACGAGCCTCATATTGAACGATAGATGTTTAAAGTATGGGTTGCTTATTAAAAATGATATGACTTTGGGTTGTATTTTAAGTAAGAACTGGTATACCAATTAGGTGAGAAAAACTCAATATGCTTAATACTCCTAATTGCTCTTATGTGCATTAAATGTCTTGATTGATTATGTATAGTTGATGAACTATAAAGATGTTTGAAAATGAACTAAATGAACTGGGGAAATAGAGTGTGGAAATGCCTATAATTGTGCCTAGTGAGGTCTATGAAATGAGAAAATATATGAAACAGATTACGAAACAATCCTCGACACAACTATTTTAAGATGACTTCAAAAAGTAAAATTTTCCTAAAAGCTACATTGAGGTATGCATGGCTAAACCTCCTTCGTTTTAGAATCGAACCCCTGGTGTTCATGTAACTGGCGTAAGTTCCTAAATTGATCATACTAGATTCGTTGCCCTAAAGTGTTGCGTTGAAAGATTTATGTTCAATGATTGTTCTAAATTTTTATCATGTTGTCATGCAACTTATGAATATGTTTACATATGTAGAATATGTATTGAGAAAGGCTAAGAATTCATGTCAAAGAAATTGAATAAAGATTGTTGTGCAGATTTGTATGAAAAGCCTCTGTGTTCTTAGAATTTCCAAGCTTTTCCCTTGTGTGTAAAGATGACTTACATGATAAGCCTTACTGTTAATGATGATAATGTTATTGATATGTTAAAAGGGAAACTTGAATTATGAAATGTGGTCAAGTGCCAAGGATGACGTAATAAGTAAATCAACTTGTGCCAATGTATTGAAATATGGAATTGTAAATTTGGATGACGTCTCAAGGGAGACAGCTTAGCCGATTGGGCTGTGATCTGATGCCATGCCATGCATATGGTAGTGACTGTGCTGGAAATAGTTGGCTTAGAATTGTGGATTTGGTTGACATCTCAAGGGAGATGGCCTAGCCGATCAGGCCATGATCGGACACCATGCTGCACACATGGTGGTAATTGTCCTAAATTGATTGATTGAAATTATAGAAATGGATGATGTCTCAAATGAGATGACCAAGCCGGTCGGGTTGAGATCAAACTCTGTGTAGGAACACGGTGGTATTGTGGATTGTGGCACATGTAACTGAGATTATCAAACCTAAATAAGATGGGAACATCTCCGAAAATTTTGTGATCCTTGCCTGATATTTTTATGTGTGTTGAAGCTCTTATTGTATATCATGACGGCCTCCTTTCTTGATTTCTTGTTGTTTCATTGTTCATTTAATTAAGTTTGGTGTAAAAATATGTATTACTTTCGTCTGTTGAAAATTGTTATGTCTCAATTGGGCATTTGAATATTATTGATTGTGATTTGTTGTTTCTATGGCTTTCCTTTTCTTGTATGGTTATTCTATTTTGAAAGATAATTTTTAGATTTACATACTAGTACTATTCGATAGTTCTAACGTCCCTTTTACTGGGGACGCTGCATCTTTAATGGATCCAGGTGGTTCTACAATAGGCAGCAATGATCAGCGATGGTGGTATGTTTCTTCCAGCTAACTTGGTGATCCCCACTCCATTTTGGGGTCCCCTTATTTGGTTATTGTGTACTTTTCATTTGAGGTATACCCGGAGCCATATTTTTGGCATTTTCATATTTCTATTTAGTTGTATTTAGAGGCTCCGTAGATAGGTTCTGGGTGGTGTTGGTATTGGAAATTAAACTAGAAATTTTAGTATTTGGAAAATATGTTTTTCATCATATCTATAAAAATTGTAATATTCTGGATATTATGGTTGAAACTGCTAATGAAAAAAAAAAGGTTAACGAAATATTTATAAATTATGATTGATAGAATTTATCTCCTATTTATTCATGAAGTAGTTGGGTAGAATAAAACCTAAAATGCTTGCTCAGTCGGGTTAACTCGGTTGAGCGCCGGTCGCGCTCCTTGGTTTTGGGGCGTGACACCCCTATAAGTTTTTTGATAGGTAGTTATGTTGTGTTTGCATACTAGCATTACAAAATTTCCGTCTTGAGATAAAGCCAGTTAGCCTACCAGCTTCTAGTGAAGGATTTAGTCACAAATGTTTAGGCGGGAGAGCCATTAGCTAGCAAGTGTTGTTCTACTACTGGTTGACGCTCCTCAGCTCAGGTTGTCTGTCCGGGTAAGCCTGGTCTAGATACCAACTATTTTAGGATTTGAAAACATAGAAGAACATGCCGTAAACTATGAATATCCCTAGTAGGCTACGCTTTATTTGCATCATGTTTATTGGACTTGGCGGGATTCGGCACAGGGCCGGGCTTGTCTAGGACAAGTACCAAGTTTTATACCAACTTATTCTTCTTTTTGTGCTAAATGTAACATTATTTGGTAGAATTTACTCAAATGTTGACCGACTTTAGGATAGATTGATTGAACGCAGGAGAGAGAAAGAGAAAATTCCCCCCAAGTTTTCATATAGTACCCATTTTTTTAAAATAAAATTTTGAAGGGTTTTGGTCTGTGAAATTATAATTTTCAAAATAATTTTTTAAAGTTATTTTAACCGAAATACTAGGGTCTGATTCTCACCGAATGTGAGATACATAGGCAAACCTCATCCGTTCCAGCCCTCAATTTTCAAAAATTGAAAAATTATTTTCCTTTAATTCCTTCTTTAGAAGTTTTTTTTGAGACATTAAATTTAAAAATTCAAAAATATTTTCTTTCTTCTTTAGAAGTCCTTCAAAAAAAAGAGATGTCGTTGAAATCCCAAAAATATTTTCTTATTTTAAAAGCTCTGATAGTCTGAATTCATATAAGAAAAAGAAAAACAAAGAATTAGCTTAGTTTACTTGTGTTTCGTTCTCCCTGAAATACGTAATTGTATGATTCATGCGGCGCTATGATACGTAGGCAATCCTCATCGGATGCGATTATAGCCATAATTAATCTGGAAAATAATATATAAAAAATTTGAGAGATAATTTGAAAAACAACAACAACAAAAAAAGAATAAAAGAAGAAAAAAAAGCGTTAAATTCACGAGGAAATATATCAATAATCCGGGATGAAGCATGAAGCCTTCCAAGCTAATTTAGAAATGAAAATGGCATTAGGTGCATGACATACTATGTGTGATTAATATCTGCAAAATGCCGAACTCTAGCACATTTATTATTTGTCATCATTAAAGATAAAGTTAAATAGAGGTGGTTGGTTTGTGGTTTAAACTGGCGACTCACCCTTACAATACGAGATCAAAAAGAAAAAGTAGAATGGCAAACAATAATGATAATGAGTCAGATAAACTAGATTAGCTTCTAAACATTATATTTTCTTTCTCTAATCAATTATTATGCATTCTATTTTTAATTTCATTTTTCATGAGCAGCAAAATTTCTAGCTAGGCTTGTGGCCCAACACTAGTGTGGGTACTTACTTGGTGTTTAATTTTGGGCCTGTTTGTGATTGGGTTAGTAATATTTAGCCTAGTTCTTGCTTGAATTCAAGAATGGTTGCAAACTTTGATTCATGCCTATTTGACTTAGTTTCTACTTGTGAAAGAGAGACTAAGTCTAGAAATACTTGGCTAACAAGAAATGAGGGTGAACCCAAAAAATTGATAGCCTCAATTAAAGGGTCAAATCTAGAGATAGTTTGACCGACTTGAGCATATATAACTTATTTTGTGCCATACCAATTTGGTCTTGAGAAATCCAAATTGGGAAAAATCACTCAAATTACTGAGAGTTATAGAGTGGGTAATTGCATGTGATTCCTATATTACAACCCCAACTAATCAAACTTGCCCATGAGTTTATAACCCGTTAGGTAACCACCTAGGTGGAAGTCACAACCCTAGATCCTTTATCATTTGAAAAACAACCAAAACCTAAATACCGTCTCCTAGTTTTATAATTGCAAAATAGCTTAAAATAGAAATAGAAACAACAAACAAGAATGTGGAAGTACAATTTGAGGCAGTATCCGTTCTGCCTGATGTTTCACTCCTCCGAAAGGCGGTCAGTTCTCCCTTTCTTTGCCAATCCCTTGCACTACTAGGAGTGCCAACTTTGCCAAAGAATTATGTGATCTTGGGGCGAATATCAACTTGATGCCATTTTCGGTGTTCAAAACTTTGGGAATTGGGCAACCAAGAACCACATCCATAAGGTTGCAAATGGCGGATCGTACAATGAAGAGGCCATCGGGTATTATTGATGATGTGTTGGTTTGTGTTGACAAGTTTATCCTCCGGAAAGATTTTGTGGTTCTTGATTGTGAAGTGGACTATGAGGTGCCTATCATTTTGGGTAGACCTTTCCTTGCTACAGGGAAGTCTCTTATTGATGTGGAAGACGGTGAGCTCACTTTTTGGGTGGGTGATGAAAAGGTGGTCTTCCATGTGTGCAGATCTATGAGGCAACCAAATAGTAATGAAGTTTGTTCGTTCATGGATTTGGTGATGGATGTGATTATTGATGATGCTAGTGCCAGAGTGAATGTTGAGGACAAATTGGAAGCCGTATTGCTCAATCTTGATGATTATAAGGAGAATTGTAGCTATGTGGAATGTGTGAATTCATTTCAAGGAATGGGATCGTACACTTATGAACCCCGCAAGCTATCCTTGGATCTTGAGAACCGGAAGACTCCTCAAACAAATCCCTCAATCGAGGAGCCTCCCACATTGGAGTTAAAACCATTGCCTCCACATCTCAAGTATGAATTCCTTGGCCCTTCTTTAACTTTACCAGTTATTCATTCCTCTGCATTGACTAACATGCAGGTAGAGTCCACATTAGATGTGCTACAAAAGGGGGAAAAGAGAAATCGGTTGGATATTGGCGGATATTCGGGCATAAGCCCCGCCTTTTTCATGCACAAGATTATTTTAGAGGGTGCCAAACCCTCTGTTGAACATCAAATGAGGCTAAATTAAGCAATGCAAGAGGAGTTAAAGAAGGAGGTAATCAAGTGGTTGGATGATGGGGTTGTGTACCCCATTTTCGATAGCTCGTGGACCTCTCTAGTGCAATATGTCCCAAAGAAAGAGGGAATGATTGTGGTAACAAATGACAAGAATTAATTGATCCCCACAAGAGCCGTCAGCAGGTGGAGAGTGTGCGTGGACTATAGGAAGCTCAACAAAGTCACTTGGAAAGATCATTTCCCACTTCCATTTCTTGATCAAATGCTTTTTATATGTTGGTCGGGCGTGCTTTTTATTGCTTCCTTGATGGATACGCCGGCTACAATAAAATTCTAATTGCTCCCGAGGACCAATATAAGACCACTTTCACATTCCTTATGGTACTTTCTCATTTTCAAGGGTGCCATTCAAGTTGTGTAATGCACTGATGACTTTTCAACAGTGTATGATGGCTATTTTCACCGACAAGGTAGAGGATATTCTTTGAGGTCTTCATGGATGATTTTTCTTTGGTTGGGAATTCCTGTGAGAATTTTTAAACAATTTGGATAAGGTCTAGGCTAGATGTGACTAGACAAATTTGGTATTGAACTGGGAGAAGTGTCACTTCATGTTCGAGAGGCATTTTCCTCGACCGCAAAATTTCAAAGCATGGTATTGAGGTCGACAAAGCCAAAATTGAGGTGATCTCCAAACTCTGTCCCCCTACATCAGTGAAGGGAGTGAGGACCTTTTTGGGTCATGCGGGTTTTTATCGCCAGTTCATCAAGGACTTTTCCAAGGTGGTAAACCCTTTGTGTAAATTTTTGAAGAAGGATGCAAAGTTCTATTTCAATGAAGATTCTATGAAGGTATTCAATTTTCTTAAGTTCAAGATTACTAATACTACTGTTATCATCGCACCGCATTGGAGCTTGCATTACAAGCTTGTATGCGGTAAAATTGGAGGGTCCGATTTTTTGCCATTATAAGCCTCGTTAGCAAAGCTCTCCAAAGGCTCAGGACTACGGTCGAGGTTTACCTCGAAGGGCCAACGATGTACAACCTCGAGACGGTGCAAGTCGACAACTATGATAAAAAAGTGGGATGTTCCCAAGGCGCACGACTGGGGCTGACAAAGCCTAGAGGTCAAGCCTTGACTCATATCAGGGCACTAGGTGTCTATACCTGCCCCATATTTTTGTAATTAATGTATTTTGTACTATGTTCCCCCTCATATATAAAGGGGAATCATTGTCATTTGTACAGATTTGATTCTCAATACTAAATACACAAGAACATTCTCTCTGCTGTCTAACATATTCACTTGATTTTACTACTTCATTTTTTTTTCTTATATTCATTGTGTTTCATTTATTGTTCTTCATTTATTGATTATCATTGATCATAAAGGGCCATCAGCATATCTCTTATAACTGTTATCTCCCCCTCGACTGCCCCGAATAGGCCACCCAGCTCAACCCCGAGGTTTTGTAATTGACAGCTCGAGGCCTCCAATCTGCCACTGTTTGGTTCGATTATCCTACCATTTCTTAGCCCTAATCCTAATTTCTAACATTGTACTTAGCATCCATCGGTTAACAACTAGCATAAAAATAGATCACGTATTTTTAGAACCTCACAATCAAACCTAATTGTTATTTCCATTTTCACGGTAAACAGTTTGGCACCCATCGCGGGGCTAAAAAATAGTGATTATTTTCTTGCTGGTTTAACCACGTAACGCAAGTTATCTTTCACACTTTTTCTTGTCCAAGATCTTTGATTTCGGATCAAAATATCCAATTCAGTAAACAACAATCTTGAGAACCATAGAGAAAATGGTGTCGATGTTCCAGGTGTTGGTATACCACCACGAAACGCTATGAATGCACCAGAGCCAATTGCCATGGATGCAGTCTCACGCGACACCCAACACGTCCATATAAGCTCCCATACTAACATGAGTGTGCACCAAAGAGACCAATAAGAAGCTCAAAAACCCCCAACTAGGGAAGAACGGGAGGTTAGTCTTCACGTTATTTTTGAAATGTTACAGGCACAACAACTGGCTATTGCTCAGCTGCAAAGTCACCAAAAAACTCCTAGCACGGTAGCACCGGGGATGGCTCCCATATCCGAGTAGGTACTAGAAAGGTCAAGCAATAACGGGTCAGTGGTCGACCTCAGTTATCATAAAGATGCTCGAGGACCTCACGAAGAAGATCGAGTCGAGTGAAAAAAGATAGAAGACAACAACAAAAAGGTCGAGACCTACAATTCAAGGGTGGACCAGATTATGGGAGCACCCCTGATCCTGAAAGGTGTAGATTCAAAGAAGTTCGTACAAAAGTTGTTCCCACAGGTAGCGGCTCCGAAACCCATTCCGAAGAAGTTCCAAATGCCAGACCTTCTGAAGTACAATGGAACCTCAGACCCCAATGAGCATGTCACTGCTTACACTTGCACAGTGAAGGGCAATGACCTAAGGGATGATGAGATCGAGTCCCTCCTACTGAAGAATTTCAGGGATACACTTTCTAAAGGGGCAATCATGTGGTATCATAACCTGGCCCCAAACTCGATAGATTCATTTGCCATGCTGGCAAATTATTTCATAAAGGCACATGCTGGTGCCATCAAAGTAGCAACAAGGAAATCCGACGTCTTCAAGATCAAGCAGAGGGAGAATGAAATGCTGCGAGAGTTTATATCTCGCTTTAAAATGGAATGAATGGAACTACCACAGGTCTCCAACAACTAAGCAGTGCAGTCCTTCACTCAAGATCTGAATGAATGAAGCTCGATGGCTTCAAAATAGATAAAATAGAACCGAGTTGAATACCCGACCGTGACTTGGTCGGACATTCACAACCGATACCAATCAAAGATCAGGGTCGAAGACGACCAACTAGGAGCCCCCTCGGGCTAAGTATATCCAAGCAGGCTTCTGGGGAAGGAGCCGAAGCCAAAATAAGAAAGGTACCAGCCATACACAAAATATAGTAGAAACGCCCTGAGGTGTGGCATACCCCAGAATGATCAAAGAACGGGCCGATGGCATAACTCTCGAGGACTCGTCCACAGAGTCGGGTTCGATAGGCGTGCAAGGCCGGTGGAGGCACCCCGCTTGTCGGCATACAACTTCAATGTCGATATTTCGGACATCATATTCGCCATCAGCAAGATCAGAGACACCAGGTGGCCAAGGACTATACAATCAAACCCTTCACAAATGAACCATTACTTAGTATGTGAATTTCACAACACGCACGGACACAAAATCGAAGATTGCTATCAGCTCCGAGAAGAAGAAGCCAAAATACTAAGCAAAGGTCACCTCCGAGAATTCCTTAGTGACCGGGCCAAAAATAAGTACCGAGAAAGAGAGGTGACAAACAAGAATGAAAGAAATGAGCCACAGTATGTCATCCACATGATCTTGAGAGGCATTGATGAACCACAAAAACCCACAACAAAAATATCCATCACCAAAGAAAAGCAAACTTGGGGTTACATGCCCGAGGATATCCTCACATTTAGTGACGAGGACATTGAGACCTTGCCTTAACCTCACAACGACGCACTGGTAATCTCTTTCCTTGTAAATACATTTCAAATTAAATGTGTACTCATGGATCCAGGTAGCTCGGCCAACATTATCAGGTCGAGAGTGGTAGAGAAGCTCGGGCTACTCAATAAAATCATGCCTGCCTCTCGAGTCCTCAATGGATTCAACATGGCGAGTGAAACAATAAAAGGGGAAATCACCCTCCCAATCAACATGGCCAGCACAACCCAAAATGCCAAATTCCATGTCATCAAAAGAGACATGAGGTACAATGCCTTGCTCGGAAGGCCATGGATACACTGCATGAGAGCAATACCAACCACCCTCCATCAAATGATGAAATTCCCAACAAAGGATGGGACAAAAACCGTCTATGGAGAACAACATGAGGCAAGAGAAATGTTCGCAGTACATGACGTAGCGTCGACACCAGTACCTCCACCTTCAAAATAGCCAAAGGATAAGCAAATAAAATAGTGAAAACGAGATACACCCTCGGCTAAGTCCGAACAAAACGAAGCAAAGGACCGTACTGCATCGTCATCATAAGCGACTGAAACGTATCGGGGTTCAAAACATCGCCGACACATTCTACACTAAGGTATGACCTTCTACCTTTTCTTTTATTTACATTATACGCTAACCTGAGTGCATGTATCTGATCAAAATGGACAATCACTTCTCGAAGTCCTTAGGTTTCTAAAGCATGCCTTGCACTCTTTTCCTTCGACCCGGGTTTTTATCCCAAGAAGGGTTTTACCGGCAAGGTTTTTAACGAGGTAACACCCATATGCTACCTAAGGAAGACTCAAATATTATTAAAGGCTTCTTCTATAGTCGAGCTCAAATACCGACTCGAATACTGGGGGGCATCCCCCCCAGAAGGTCACCTACTTGTAAAAGCCAAGATACGCCAAATGGGGCCTCGATAGGAAAACAATATACCGGGCCAAACAGTCAAACGAACCGTGACCGTATAGAATCACTGAGACACTGACAATAAAGACATGTATGCTTTTACTAAGCAATCGAAGAATTATTTCAAAAATAATTTTGCGTTTCAAAGAAGCTCGGTATTTTTGTAAAAATGGCTCCTCTCTAAAAAAACATCACGAACACTCGATGACTGCCTGAATGACCTCTAGGTCGGAGCTCCAAACTCATAATCCCTCAATGAGGCAACATCAAAGTCACAAAATGGCTCCAAAGCAAAAAGCACCCTGAACATTCGGGGACTGGCATCAAAATCTTAAAAATCGCACGGCTTCCGGGTCTGAAACTACGGAATCACAAGCCCTCAATAAGGCAATCACAAGTAATGGATCCCAAGCCTCGATGACTCGGGGACTGTAACCAATCGCCACTTATCAAAAACCCGAGGCCATAAGACCCTAAGTGGGAAAACTCGGTCTTTTAAGACCTGTATAAGGCAACAACAATATCTGTAAGACCTCAAGTAAGGCATGAACTACACTTGTACCAAGTGGAAATATCTGTAAGACCTCAAGCAAGGCATGACCCACACTTATACCAAGTATCCAAAACTGTAAGACTTCAAAGGCATGCAAAACTTGTAAGATCTTACTAAAGGCATAAACTCGATCTCAAAGTTAAGGCTATATATAGAACTTGTACGACCCTTAAAAGTAATACCCTCGATATAGATGCCGAAACTACTTCACTCGGGACTAAAAGGCTCCGACCAAACACAAATGACTATGGTCACAAGGCTGTAACAGCCAAGCTAACGTGACTCGGGGATGCTCAACCGCCACTACAAAATCATAGGCCTTCAATTACTTCAAATTTACTTCGAAATGAACCGGTTAAACAGACTACCCTCAATATAGGAAAAAGAGATTTGACCATGTTAGCTCCAAATTACAGGCTTCAAGCTACTCAGCCACCGAGCCAAACCTCCCGAGGTGCTCGATCATCGCCACATAATGACTCATAATCAAGGTTTTAATCAAACCATTGAAGAGTCAGGCAAATGCAATCTCACAAATCCTTAACGAGGGAAAAATAAAGCTGACACAAAAGGTCACAGTGACCCAAAGCGCAAGAGCCATTGTCGCCAGCTCACACAAATGGTTGCAGCGACCTAAAGCATTAGAGCCACTATCGCCAGCTTGAAGTTCAAAAACTTGGGGGTTGAATGAGCTCGAGTCGACACCTGACTCGGAGACTGAACCCAAAATAGTTGACCAAACATGCCTAAGAGCACAAGCATAAGAGATCGAATGCGGTCTTATACTTAAAGGTCACATCGACCAAGCATGTAAGAGCCTACGGGCCAGCCCAATAAGCCTCAGGATCATATTATGAATCTAAGATTCCCTCTAACTCAAAGACCAATTCGTCTGGCTAAAATAAAGACAAAAAAGAAATGCAAGAGGAATAAAACCACAAGGTTTCTTTTTATACCCATATGCGAAAAAATACAAGCTCCATTCACAATATACTTTGAAAGGAAATCTACGCCCCCCCCCCTCCCGGGGGACTTGGCCCGTTGGCCTCATCCTCATTATCCTCGGTATTGGACAGAAGTGCCTTATCTCCATGTTCATCTGCCCTCTCCCACTTTACCTTTTCTGAGAGGTTAAATACCCTAGCATGGATCTCCTCGAGGGTTTCCTTTTGAGACTTACACCGAGCATATTCCTTGCTCCTTCCCTTATGGTCAAGAGTCCTTTTTAGCTAATCTTGGGCATCGGCAATGTCATTCAAGTAGATCGCCACTTTCTGGTCAGCCTTAGTTTGGCTTATACAGCTTCAGCACAGGCATCCACAACTTCGTCCTTTGCCTCCAAAAGCTCAGACTCGAGCTTTATAATCATATCTGTTCGAAATGAGCTATTATTACGAGCTAAGTGAAGTTGAACCTCAAAAGTGGAGGCCTTATCCAGAGCACCCTTCCCCGCTGAAGCCTGAACCTCTAAATAAGCCTTTAACTCATCATACTCGCGCTTAGCTCGGCCAGCTTCGCTCCGAAGGTAGTCCAGGTTCTCTTTTATTTTTCTACAACTGAAATAAACAAAACATTAGCCTTAGGAGCTAGAACAAGTAACACACTCACACGGAACAAAAAATACCTGCTCCTTCAGGTAGCTCTTATAATTAAAGATCTGACTCGCCTCATAATGTAAGCGTGCTCACTTGAATTCTCTTTTGTTGCAAAGGAGCCTAAGGGATTTCTCCCTATCTAGTGCTTTCTGCAGCATGGCCTCATGATGAAACAACTCGGACTTAAGCTTGTCAAAAGCCTACAAAAGAAAACCCAAGAAGGAAGGGATGGCGCGAAACTCAAAAGGCCTATTCCAAAACTCACTACAGAGTGAAGTCGTTGGGCTTCCTCGAAGGTCAAGCGCACATCTACTAGTCTAGCTCCCTCAGATCCGAAAGAATCGACCCTGGTTGGGGCACAGTCACTTGGTGCATACGATCTCGAGTCTCGAGTATCCCTCAAAGAAATATCGACGGGAAAAAAAAATGACAGCAGAGGAGAACTGCCTTTCCAAAACCAGAAATCACGGGCACAGTAGGCTTCGCAATACTCCCACTCCAGGCCCCCGGTCCAAGTTTGCCTCGCTCCGAGCACCGTCATCCTACAAAGGCATTTCTTGCTTATTGTTATCATTCTTTAGCTCAGAAGCTAGCAATCCTTCTCCTTCTCCGAGAGGGCACGACCTCGCCCTAAGAGGCTCCCAGATGCCTACAATAACAAAAGTCGGAACATAGAAAGAGAATATGCCTTTCCAAATAAAAAAAGGAGGGAACAAATCGCACAGCATGTACCATGATGTTTTGCTTCCCATCTACTCAGAGACAAAGCTCTCCACTACCGCTCATTATAAGTCGAGTGAGCCGCCAACTCCCGAGCCCAATTGTGTAGATTACGGACCTCGTACGACATCCATGAAATTGCTACAGAAAAGGAAAGGAAGGCGCATTTATAGAACCTATCTGTGCGATAAGCAAAACTACAAAGGTACAGGTATACCACTTACATATAAAACTCCACTCCTTAGGGAATGACAAAAACTCCACGGGGATAATATCAAAAATCCATACTGGGATGAATCGGCTCATCCGCTCACGATCTTCGTCTTCTTCATCATCAACAACGAAAGGTATGGTCGACCGGTGTTGTAAGGTTAGCAGACCTCGATGGTAAAAAGGCCGGTACAGCCTGATAAGATGACTAAGAGTGAATTCAAGCCCTGCTTTCTCCGTAGAGAACCTCATCATCACCAATATCTGCCAAAATGATGAGTGAATATGCGCCAAGGTGATCTGATACTTTTGGTAGAAGTCTAGCACGACCCTATCAAGAGAGCCTAGCGTGAATCAGTACGTGTATATGTTCAAAAACCCTCAGCATGATCCATAATGCTCTCTCCCGGGGAAAGTACCCGCAGTACTACCTTCTCCCCCTATCCACAGTCTCTCATCACTAACTCGAGATGCGCCTCTCCTACTAAGGAAATGAACTTCAAAACATGATCCCGATAACCCCAAGCGTCTTGGTTCAAAAAACCTTCAGGGGTGGAACTCCCCTCTCCTCACCAAACGGACCTTGGTATAGCAGCCATAACTGTGATAAAACTAGAAAATTCGAGCAAAACCATCAGAGTCGAAATGGTGAAATCCTTGACACACGAAGAGAAAGCTCCACGAAGGAAGACAACTACTTAGAATAGAAGAATCATTAGAAGGGGGAAGGGAACCCTATACGGAAAAAGCAACGACTATCCACCTATCACAAAGGCCGATTAAAAATACTGGCCAAATCTTTAATCACTTTGGGAAGACATGCCGGCAGAGTTGCCTCGGTCACTTTGTAAACATGTCATACACTCGATGCTGCCATATGACCAAGCCTCTAGACCTAGCCCCGAGATGGTACATAATCTTGAGGACCTTAGTCAAAAGAAGTTAGACTCCATGAAGCTAATACCATCACTATACGTCCCGAGATAGTACCCAATCTTAGGGACCTCCATCAACAGAAGTTAGGCTCCAGGAAGCTAATGCCATCACTATACGTCCCGAGATGGTACCCAATCTCGAGGACATTCATCAAAAGAAGATAGGCTCTAAGAAGCCACTAATATTGGTGCAAGTCCCGAGATGGTATCCGATCTCGAGGACCTCCATAAAAAAAAGGCAACCTCCAAGAAGCCATTAATATCATAGCAAATCCCGAGATGGTACCCGATCTTGAAGACCTCTCCCAAGAAGAAATTAAGCTCTAAAATAAGTTGCTCATATATAATCTTAACCTCAGGGTGTCACCCTACTTCGAGAATTTTTAGCTATCGTGCCTATCGATCGTCCATCCGATTATCCGGACCTCAAATTACCTAAGCTCGAGCCAACTCCCACTCAAATGCTACCGATAAAGCCTTAAGGCTATCTTCCATTTTCAGATCAAGTTATCTATATTCTCTGACATCCGAGAAAACTCCCTCTTGAGAGCTACCACGAGGTTTAAAAGGATAAGTCCATGCTAAAAATTCGGAGCCCCTACTCTAATTCAACTCGAATCCAGGGATCCCGACGGCCCGAGTTTATCAATCCAATCCAAACCCGGACCAAGAAATGATAATGCTTTGAATGACACTGAAAAGATGAATCGATGGGTCACCTCAATAACCACAAAGGCTTACGTCATAAGTGTGATATTATCACGGAAAGTTCAAAGAATGGATATCACAGTCATTTCTTATAGTTCAATTCTAAGAAACACATAGACTATTTATATTTAGTAAAATTGGAGGATCTGATTTTTAGACCTTATAATGCCTCGTAAGTAAAGCTCTCCAAAAGCTCGGTACTACGGTTGAGGTTTACCCCAAATGGGCATCAATGTCCAACCTCGATACAGCACAAATTGATAGCTACGATAAAAAAAAGTAAGAAGTTCCCTAGGCGCACGACTGGGGCTGACAAAGCCCAGAGGTCTAACCCTGACCCGTATCAGGGCACTACGTGTCTATTCCTGCCCCATATCTTTGTAATTGATGTATTTTTTACTATTTTCCCCTCATATATAAAGGGGAATCCTTGTCATTTGTACAGATCTGATGCTCAATACTAAATACATAAAAACATTCTCTCTACTCTCTAATATGTTTTATTGATTCTACTACTTTATTTATTGCTTATATTCAATATGTTCCATTTATTATTCTTTATTTATTGCTTATCATTGATCATAAAGGGCCATCATCATAGCTCTTATAACTGTTATCTCCCCCTCGACTGCCCCAAATCGGCCACCCAGCTCGACCCCGAGTTCCTGCAATCGATAGCATGAGGCCTCCGATCTGCCACTATTTGGTTCTATTATCTTGCCTTTTCTAAACCATAATCCTAATTTCTAACCTTTTACTTAGCATCCATCGCTTAACTATTAGCATAAAAATAGATCATATATATTTAGATTACCATTTTCATGGTAAAAAAAGCTCATGTGTAACGCTAGTGATGTGGCATTTATAGTAGTTTTGGGGAAAAGAATCAACAAAATCTGTCATTCAGTCTACTATGCTAGCAAGACCATGAATTATGCCCAAAAAAGAGCTACTTGCTATGATTTTTTCTATGGAGAAGTTTCACCCGTATATGATGGGTACAAAGGTGATTGTTCACAGCGACCATACCGCGCTTCATTATTTGATAAGCAAGAAAGATTCTAAGGCAAGGCTGATGTGATGGGTATTTCTATTGCAAGAATTTGATCTAGAAATTAAAGACTGCAAGGATAGTAAAAAACAAGTGGCGGACCACTTGTCCCAATTAGAGGAGGAGGAGAGGCCACATGTCGGCCTTGAGATAAATGATTCCTTCCCTGGTGAGAAATTACTAGACATTTCAATGATCGGGATGTGGTTGTTTGCCAATTTAGCCAATTATCTTGTGAGTGGCATTTTACCGAATGAATTCTCTTCAAATCAAAGGAAGAATCTCAAATAGGATGGCCTTGATTATTATTGGGATGAGCCGTATCTTTTTTGGATATGTACCGATGGTGTGATCCGATGATATGTGCCAGAGGAAGAACAGATGAAATTTTTGAGGCTTTTCACTCTTCACCGATTGTGGTCACCATGGTGGAGCTAGAATGGCTACAAAAGTGTTGAGCTGTGGATTCTATTGGCCTACTCTCTACAAGGATGCTAGTGAGCTTGTCAAGCATTGTGATGAATGTCAAAGGGCCGATGGGATTTCTAAGAAGAATGACATACCCCTCACCACCATCTTGGAAATTGATATCTTTGATGTTTGGGGTATTGACTTCATGAGACAGTTCGTGGGCTCTTATGGGAACACTTACATTTTGGTAGCTGTGGACTATGTGTCAAAATGGGTTTAAGCCGCAGCTTTACCCAACAATGAAGCTCGAAGAGTGGTGACACTCTTGAAAAAGAATATCTTCACAAGGTTTGGTACTCCAAGGGCCATTATTAGGGATGGGTATTCACATTTTTTGCAACCGGGCTTTTGATACCTTACTCACCATGTATGGTGTCACTCATGAAGTCCCAACTCCCTACCATCATCAAGCAAGCAGACAGGTTGAAGTCTCCAACCGGGAGATCAAAAGTATTTTCTCAAAGACTATAAATGCGAACCGTACGGATTGGTCAAGAAAGCATGATGATGCTCTTTGGGTTTATAGGACGGCCTACAAGATGCCGATTGGGATATCTCCATTTCGATTGGAGTTTAGGAAGTCATATTTTAGTAGAACTTGAGCATAAGTCCATGTGAGCTTTGAAGAAGTTGAACCATGAGTGGGATGGCACAATTGAATGATCTTGATAAATTTCGGTATCATGACTACACAAGTTCATCCCTTTACAAGGAGAAGATGAAGTACCTCCATGACAAGTACATTCACAACAAGGAGTTTAAAGAGGGTGATCTTGTGTTATTGTTCAATTCCTGGTTGCGGATGTTCCCGGGCAAGTTGAAGTCAAAATGAAGTGGCCCCTTTGAAGTGGTGAATGTAACCCCCTTTGGTGCTCTAGATTTGAAATAAGAATGATGAGGTGTTTCGTGTCAATGGGCACCGGGTTAAACATTATCTTGTCAAGGTTGATGACGGGTACGGTTCTTCATTTCAAGTGATTAGTAATCTACTTCATGCCGCGATATTAAATCAGGCGCTTCTTGGGAGGCAACCTATGTGTAGTTTTCTTTTTCCTTGTTTTTCTTCTTTAAATTAGATAGTCTTTGTTTTGTGATAACTAGTTCTGAAGTGTATGCAGGAATGGGTGTGCATTGCAGGGACTATGTAAGAAAAATGGACTAAGTGTCATAAAAGTGCAGACCATACAAGAATTATGCGGACCGCACAATCACTCTACGGCCGCACAATTCTGTGTTTGGTCGCACAGCTGGAAGATCAAAAATGCATGCTCTCTGAAGTTTGGCATTTCAAAACTCCTTAAAAAATTGTACGATCGGCATAAATTCGGCGGCCGCACTCACTTTTGTGTAATCCGCAGAACTTCTTCAAAGGATCAGGTAATGAGTGCAGACCACACTCAAAATTGTGTGGCCGCACTCAGGTAAGTCTGCACATGGTCAACCTATAATTTGGATTTTTATAACTTTTTACACTTTACTCTCTCTGAACTCTCAAGTCCTAAGCTAGCACAGTGCATATCCCAATTGTTCTCAATCTTCCCTCATTTCATCACCTGCATCTTTATTACTGGTACGTACATTTCATCTTAAAATTTTCATCTTTTCTTAGTTTTGTTCTTTTGTCTAGGGTTGAATTCATGCCTAAAATTGTCAATAGTTAGTCACTTTGGCTTAGAATCATGTGGGTATCTTCATAATGGTTAATTGGGGCCTGGTTAAGTAGATAATCATACGTAATTTCTAGAGCCATGTCTAATTCTTGAAAAATGCATATGAATCGTATAGAAGTGCCGTGTTACTTCAAATTGTGCGGCCACACAAATTTTTGTACGGTCTGCAATCCCTTAACTAGGGCATATGTGTACTTGAATTGTGCGGACCAAACTCAAAAATATGCAGTCCGCAGTGAAATTGTACGGTCCACACTGATGAATGATCAGAGAACCTAGTATTCTGAACCTGGGCCTGTGCGGCTGCCCTCAAAATTGTACGGTCCGCGCTTTTGGTTGTGTGGACGCACTCACTTTTGTGCAGTCCGCACATGGCAGTCTGCAGCCGCACACACTTTTGTATGGTCTAGACTGCCTCTTATGAGACTGCTTTACAGCAACTTTCAATCATGCTTCTGTATACACTAGGAGTTTCCAGTCTTACTGATTCCTATTACTTATGTGTTGCAGAAAATGGTTTGATCAAGGGGCAGAGGTGAGGGAAAAACCCTCCCAAGGCCGGGGTCGAGGCAAAATCAACCTACCTCTAGCACTTCAAAGAATCATAAGCAAGAAAACAATAACTAGTAGAGCCCCTAAACTATCCAATACTAGTGAATACCTCCTAAATGGGGAAGCTTCTAAGGGTAACTCCGTGCATGCGCAACCGAAAGCTAATCACAACATATACCAGGTAGATTTCATTTGGTAGATGAGTTATCTCCCATTGCCAGTTCGTCTGAAGGTTCAGAAAAGGGTATTCAAGATTCTGAGGCCTCTTCCTCACATGCTTCACCCTCTTCCTCACATGCACCAACTGCTCCAATCAATTTAGATGATGATGATGATGTCTTAGATGATGGTAGAGGGGGAGATACTATAGTAGGAGGTTTAGAGAGGTCAAGGAGGCCAGATCTATGGGAAGACAGATTCGTCAGTACTAATGCAATTGTCAAATTTAGAGATTGGTGGCCAGAGAGGTCGCTCACTCTTGAGCGACAATTCTTGATGATGGATTTAGACAAGCACAAACCCAACGTCCTTCGGCAATTTTGAGAGTGAAAAGGATGGAAATGGTTCACCCACAATGTCCTAAATGTAAATGAGCACTTGGTCAAAGAATTCTATGCAAATGTAGCTCACATCAAAAAGGGTTCCAAGGTGACAAAAGTGTGAAATTTGAAAATTCGATTCGACTACTGTGCATTGAATTTATATGTGGAGTTTGAAAGAGTGGAGGCATTCCAATACGTGGAAAAGCTAGCCATGGGCGATGCAGCTCGCCCATCGCTAGCTGAGATTTTGGCTATTCGAGGATCAATACCTCTGTGGCTCACAGCAGGAGTTCAATTGTTTGGGCCACCTTAAATTTTGCAGCAAAAGGGTGGCAAACATTCGTATGCAGCCGCATTGATCCATGCCTTAATGAGAACAGTATCCCATTTCCCCGTGCAGTCTTTATGGCTTCGATTATGGCTGTGTATCCAATTAATGTTGGTGCCATCATGTCCACCAATATCACATTAGTTGTCCAAAAAGGTGAAAGATCTTACACCTACCCAAACTTCCCCACATAATACCTCAAAGATCAAAGGGTGGAGCCGAGGCAATATGATACTGAAGTAAAGGTCAAGAAACCTTTCTCATAGTACCACCTTTGGGGAGCTGACAACCCAAAGTTCAAGGGTAAGGCTACTACCTCCCTTGGCAAGTTTGAGGAGCCAGTAGTAGTAGTTAGTGATTCGGCTGTTGATACTTTGACAGCTGCTATGCCTTCCATAACAGCCGGTCCTTCTACCGGGACAGCGAACATGCCATCGCTTGCTTCTACTAGACTATTAGTGATAGACTTATCTACCTATCCTCAGACTGCACTACGAGTCTCCTAGACATTGTCGAGTCTCAACAACTGGATGCAGACAGCTACTTCAAAGCTGACTGACATATCCAGTGTTGTTACATCACAGTCTTCTGCCTCAATAACACCACCGGTACCTCCGTCTGTGGAGGAAACATTGAAGAAGATTTTGGAGAACCAGAAGACCATTGTGGAGACCATAGTGGTGCATGGGAAGGTCATTGAGGAGTTGGAAAAGCAAATAAAGAATATGAAGAAGTCTCAGGCATCAAAGAAGTTAGTGCAAAAGTTGAGAAAAGAGATTAGCAAGCTCACACCTATCAGAGATCTACCATTGGACCTACTTATGGAGCCTTCAGCCACGGCAGCACAGGTAGCACTAGCAGTTCTTGAGACACAGCTAGAGACCGAGGGTGCTGCGGATCCCATGCGGATTGAGACCACATAGGGATTTTTCTTAACTCTCTACCCTTCCGTTCTTATTTTTGTTAAACATTGGGGACAATGCTTATTTTTGTTTGGTGGTGATCTATTTCAATTGATTGACACTGACATTTGGTTTGTAATAACTCTTGTACTATTTTTCTTTTATATTTATATTGCCTTCGGTATGTGTTTACCATGAAAATGGTAACAATAATTAAATTTGTAAATGGGACTTTAAAAATACGTGATCTATTCTTGAGCTAGATTGTTAGGGTGATTGGTGCTAAAATGTGAAGTAAAATGGTAAAGATCAAGTTAGCCAAAACGATAACAAACCAGTAAGGGGATGTTCCTGGGCGTAGAGCAAGCCAGTAGGTATCTCAGAGCCAGGCCTCAAGCCTATCTCGGGCTTATCGTGGGTAGTCGGGAAGGGGATAATAGATAAAGATATAAGTAAGTAAGGCTATATACTATCAATCTTGAGCTAAACTCTATACTATCAATCTTGAGCTAAGTGATGAAGAACAAACGAAGAAACAATAAAATGCTAAGATGACTTCGGGGTCGATGAGACTGATAATTTAGAAGAAAGAGAGAGAGAGAGAGAGAGAGAGAGATATTATTGCATTGTGGAGAAGTGTAGAAACATCAACCCTTTACAAGGTAGGGTAAGTCCCCCTTATATAGGTGAGGGAACTCGGTAAAGTAAATATATATTAATTACATGGGTACAAAGATGGGATAGCCTGACACAAGTCCTCTTAGTAGTCTCTTAGATAGGCCAGACCTATCGGGGTAGCCATGCGCTTAGGAGATTTCCTTTCTTATCCTAAAATCAGGCCTTTCTTCCTTTGATTCAGACCTCAACGAGTCCTGAGGTCGGGAACTTAGTCGTGGCCTTCCTCCCTCGAGATCTCATGGAATACTTCTAAAAAGTCTTAATAGCAAAAATCAAGTATTCTGATTTTATCGCGTAAAGATAGTCTCTGTATTTCTCATGACAAAGTGATGGGAAATGATTCTGACACTCGACTCCTCGAGCTCCTTTTGGCGACGATATAATGGCAATTCAGATCATGGCACAATCTTCTGAGACAGATGGCATGTCTCATGTATCTCGGCTCGATGTCCTATCATTTTCGCTCCTCAAGGCAAAAGTGCTATCGTTGGTTCATTTTTTCAAGGAGGTATTAATTACACCCATCGGTCAATATTTTAAAGTATCGATGACCGTGTCGTTTCCCGTATAAATTTGGGCATTTTGTGGCATTGCATCCTTCATATCAATACTTCTGCTGGTATTATTTTCTTCTTCCTTCCCATCTTCTTTTACCTTTTATTATCACGATGGAATCTTTCTATCTTAAGGCTATTTGGAGGAGTTCTTCCGGGCTGCATTGAGGCTTTCTGCCGAGGCCTCCCTTCATTCAGCATAAATATGCTGTCTAGAAATTACTGCGGTCACCGGTATATAGGCCGCTACTATTGTTGTCGGTCCAAGATGGCGATGGGTAGAGAATTAGTTTTCCCTTTGTGTAGATAGTCATTGGGATTATGTACCGCTACTTAAAAGGGGGCTCGAAATACCCATCGCTTCTCACCTTCATCCCCCAGCTCAATGTTGAACTCTGCCCCGAGCTGGGATCTTGCACGACTTGATGCTCGAAGAAGAGTATTCGAAGCAGTCATACAAGTAGGACTGAGGATTGTTCGGTCCATCATATCTCTGATGCTTCCTTTTCCAATAAGGGTCCTCGAGCTTCGAAGAGATATTGCATTTTTTCATCCCTTCCTGCTCCCTTCGCCTTCTTTTTCATCTTCTTCCCTGAAGTGCTACTTTGAGGGACCGGGAGGAGACTGTCGGAGGCTTGCCCTTAGGGCTAGAGTAGGTTGTAGGTCTTTTCTTCATGTATCCTCTTTTGTTGTATCTCTGTTGGGAATCCTTTGTAGGCTTTTGTACTTCATATGTGATGACCCTCTGGGACTTTCTAATTGAACACCATGACCCCTCGGGGGCTGTTGTATTTGAAAACTTCATAAATGAGAAATAAACTTTGTTGACTTCTGCTTTCATTCCTACTTTGTTTCTGTATACTTTCATGCCTTTCAAGGCCCTTCGAATGTATCATTTTGTGTTACTGATCGCTGATTTTTAATTTAGGCGTGAATGTTTGCTTTGATTTCTTGATGATCGAGATGGGCTCTTTTCGGTCCCATCGTCGTACTTTGGGAGAACTTTGGATTAATCTGAGAGATTGATGTTATGAAAGTCTCCCGATCTATTTGGAGGCCGCATGTTAAGTTCCGAGGCCTCCAGGGGTACTTCTCCGGATGTAGGTCGTCTTCGGGTACCCTGGAGCCTTTGTTGATCTGGATGTAGATGGTCCTTTTGGGATGTATAAAATAGACTTTTATTTCCCTTTTGGCGCTTGTTTGCTTTTACGTCCCTCGGGAATTTTGAATGCATTCTTTTGTTTATAGGCCATCGCAGCTCGTTATGGTCTCCAACTGACTGGCAAGGCTCTTCCCCACTTTCCTTTTTGTCATACTTTAGACTGATGGGGGATTGACCGAATAAGCTTGAGTTGTCGGGGCCTACAGGATCGTTCAGGGATCTTGTATCAAATTCCTTGGCCTTTGGGAATGATACCTCGGATGAAGGCCATCCTTGGGTGCCTCAGTGGTCCGTGTTGATTTTGATGGACATAACTCTTTCAAAGAGTGTAAGGTTGGTTTCTGTTCGAGCAGTTTGCCTATGTACGGGCTGCTTCTTTGGGCTTTGTGGAGTTTTGGATACTGGAGCTTCCGGGGTATGCTCCTTCGGAGATGGAAACGCGAGCCCAGATGCGTGCCTCGCATCTGCCATCGGTGCTATGAAGCTCACCGTGATCCAGATTCTTGGTGGCAGGGGGTCCCAAAAGTGAAATGCTGCCTGGAGCATGAAGATAATTCGCGTGAATCCTTGAGCTTAGTCATCTGTTGGAGGATGTTTCCTGGGTCGGGTATTAACCCGTTGATTCGTACCAACGCCATTGGCTTTCTGGAGCTTACATCTGGCAGGTGATTTCGCTGTTGCCTTTTGTATATAAGAGGGGTGGCTTCAGCCCTTTTGCGAGACTTCACTATTTTTGGGCAGTTGTTCTTTCGTTTTGTCATAGGGCTCCCTATCTTTTTAAAGTGTGGAAAGCATATGTGCTATTTTACTATATTTTATTAGTTCTGCTTCAGTCATGGAGACCAATTCAGAACCGAGGCAAAGGGCGGGGAATGCTGTGCTCGGCACTAGAGAGTCGAAGGATTTCGCTCTGGAGTCGGCGTCCTTGGTAAGAGAGGAAAACCTGAAGACAGTGAGGCAATACTGCGGGTGAAGCGAGGGGATGACACTGCGGGTGCTTTCCCCCAGTAAAGGCATCGCGGTCTCTGTTGATGGGTTTTTGAGTGTGTGCCTATACCCCTTTGCCTTTGGTCCCCTTGATAAGGTCGTGCTCAATTTTTGCTTGAATTTTGGGGCACCCTGGCGTAGATTCATTCGTCTTTTTGGCAAACGGTGTTGATGATGAGATTCTTCGCGGAGAAAGCCGAACTTGATTTCACGCTCGATCATCTCATCAAGCTATATCAGCCCCTTCACCATCGAGGACTGTTAACCTTGAGGGTTCGTTCGCCCATGGCCTTTGTTGTTGATGATGATGAAGGTGGAGATCGAGAGTGGACTAGTTGGTTTGTCCGAGTTAGGACGACTAATATTATTCCTGTGGAGTTTTTGCCCTTCCCCGAAGGGTGGAATCAAGCGCGTAAGTGAGGCGCTTTTTTGTTCCTTCGGATTTTGTTCATTGCAAAAATTGGCCAAGTAATCAGTGTTACTTCCCTTGTTGCAGCAACTTCATGGATGCCAGGCTAAGTTTATGATTTCCCTGGTTGGGTTCGGCGGCTGGTGACCTATTCATTTTGCGACGAATGCTTTTGTAAAGTTCGGGGGCTGTTGTACATGGATTTTTATGAACATGAATATATTCCTTTGAGTTTTGCCTAGTAATTGCTTGTGTTCATACCCCTCGAGGCCCTTGGATTGCCTCCTTTTACTTCTTGGCTACTGATTTTTGACTCGGGTGCGATCATCCTTTTCGCTCTTCTACTAACCGACATGGTTCCCTTTTGAGGCTATTGTTGTACCTTGGGGCAATCCCAGATTTATCGGATAGTACTTGGCTGCCTGGGCCTTTTGAATTACATGTAGATAATGTGTCAAATTTTGGGGCCTCCGAGGATGTTATCCTGGATGAAAGCCAGCTTTGGGTACCGGAGGGTCCCATTTGATTTTTGATGCAGACATATTCCTTTAGAACGTGCGAGATAGATTTTTTTCTAAGGGGTTGCTCATACTCAGGCATCACTTCGATCCTTTACGGTGCTTCTGTGATTCGGGCTTCTTGCATTTATTCTTTCTTTTTTTGAAAGGTAATCACGAAATCTGAAACTACCTCGTGTTGAGTGACTGCATGGAAAACTTCACAAATTGCATTTTCTCTTCAGTGGGAATCCTTGAGTTAGGATGCTATCTCGAGCTTGGAGATAATGCAGACGGTTCATCGAGTCTTGGGTTCTTATCAAAGATACTTTCGAGGTTAGGTATCGCCCCATTGGACTATACCGATGTCATAGGTTCCACGGGGCTTACTCCGAGTAGGCGAAACATTTCCTCTTCTTAGCATATAAGTGGGGTGGCCTTGGCTTCTTCGGAGGGCTTCACTATTTTTAGGTAGCTGCACTCCCTGGGTGCAAAAAGTGTTGGTGCGCGCCCTTGCTTTGCTCTGTTTAGTTTTACCATAGTCATGGCAGTCACTTCAGGGACGGCATGGCACAGAGCGGAGAGTGTTGTTCTCGGCACTCGAGAGTTGAGAGATTTCATTTTGACGACTATTTTTCTTTGATAAGGGGGGGGGAGAATTTGGAGTTGGTGACAAAATATTGCAGATGGAGTGAAGGGGTAGCGCAGCAGGTGCTTCCTTCGAGAGAGAACGTTACGAATTTTGCTGACGGATATTTGAGTGTATACCTGTATCTTTTCACTTTTGGCCCCCTCGATAGGGTCGTGCTTGATTTTTTCTTGAAGTATTGGGTTACTTTGTGGTAGATACATTCGTCATTTTGGCGGGTGGTGCTGATGATGAGGTTCTTTGTGGAGAAGGACGATCTTGAATTTATGCTCGATCACCTCATCCGGCTATATCGGCCCTTTCATAACGAGCGCCTGCTAGCCATGAAGTACCATTCGTCCTTGCCCTTTACTGTTAATGACAAAGATCAGGGGAGTCGAGAATGGGCTGGTTGGTTCATCCATGTCCGGACAGTCGACATCCCTGTAGAGCTTTTGTCAATCCCCGAAGGTTGGAATTACGCACGTGAGTGAAGCGTATGGTGCCTTTTCAGGTTGTACCTATAGTGGAAGTTAGTTAAATAATATTGTTTTTACCTTGTTGTAGCAACTTCAAGAACGCTGGGTGAAATCTCCTATTTGCCTGGATGGGTTCGGAGAATGGTGACCCGCTCGTCCTGCAACGAGCATCGGTGGCGAGCTTTCAGGACCTATCAGGTGGGGAGAAAAATATCAAGGTATGTGTGCATGTTGCTTTTGCCTTGGCCTTCACATACTTGAGGTAATATTTTCCCCTTTTTTACTTGCATTGGATTTGCATCTTGCAGTCATTGGGCAGTTCGTCGGGATGAGATAGTGCTCTTCCAAAGAGAGGAAAGAGTCTTTGACCTCCCTTCTCGCCCCTCGAGGCGATGAAGCTCCTAGTGGTGCTGACCGGGCTATTGTCTCTAAGAAGAAGGCATTGTCTGAGTCCGCTGCCTCCGAAGTACCTGATTCTAGGTCGTCGATTCGTTCAAGCGGATATGCTTTGCCCGAGGCTGGTTCTCCCAGGGGCGAAGGGACAGGATCAACATGAGTATGCTCCGACTTCGAGGAAGTCCACCGGCTTCATTTTGTGGTGAGTTTATATGTAGTTTCTTTATATTCTGCGTCCTTCATTCGTCATTGAGTTTTCCTTGTGCAGGCCTGTGATAGGCTATTATCTGAGCTGGTCTGTCAAGGGGCCAAGTATCAGAAAGTTTAGGGTGAGGGAGAATCTCTTAGGCTACTTAGCTAGGAGAATGATAGTGAGTTGCTACATTGGCGATGCAAAGCGTACAGGTGCTCGAATTATGAGAGTTATTTGATGGAGCAGGTAACTTTATGCAGCTCAAGCTTTGCTTTCTTCGGCCTTTTTAGGTTAACGCCCTTCTTTGTTATATCAGCTACAGAAAAAGGCGGAGGCCATGGAGTACCTTAAGGGAGATATTGATCGCACCATAAATGATTGTGGCGAGCTAAGGGCTCATGTGCAAGCTCATGTTTCAGAAGAGGCAAGTGCCTTTTCCAAGGTTCTTGCCTTAGAAGTCCAACTTTTCTTGGCTCGAGATAATGGAAAAATCCAAGCAGATATGATCGAGAAATTTGAATCCAAACGTTCAAAGACCACCACCAAGATAATTGACGCCCGGGCTAAGGCGATGCTAAGATGAACCAATGTTTATTAGGAGTTGGAGATCCGTATGAAGGATGCTACAGATGCTCAGGCCGAGCTGAAGTGATCCCTCGATCGGGAGAAAAGGATCGAGGAATATGTCTGTTGCAGATCACGAAGATAAGCACTCGAGGAGATTGGCGCGAGGGGCTTTATTCTTCTTGATGAATTGGATCGAGCAAGGGCGGATGAGCGTGACACATGGTCATTTCTTGCTGATGGGACGGGAGGTGAACCCGGCAAGCTATAGCCTTCGGAATGGATTGCAGCTTCTGCCATTTTGTTGCTCCATTTTTTATATCTGTAGAACATATCTATTTATAAAGAGTGTGTCCCCTCCCCATTTTCCCCTCTGCGTGAGTGAAATAAGAAGAAACATTGAAGCCTTACTTCTTCCGCATCTCTTTCTGTTATTGCCTTCGACCAGGTCGATTTTGATGTTTGGCGAGATCCTCATAGGTTCGGGACTAACCTAGCTAGCCTGGGGCCCTTAGGTGTGGTTCTTGACGTAAGCAAGTGTTGCGGTCCCCGCGATTTGTCCAGCGTTTAGGTCCAGTCTCTGAGTCATTTTGCGATTCGAGCTGTAATTGACTTTTAAGATCTTCCCAATCCGCATGGGCGGGTGATGGTGGCCTTCTTTCCCTCGGGTCGAAGTGACCTTATAAGTGGGTGACCCGGAGGATCACTCGGCTGGCGACCATGACATTTATGTTGTGCCCTTAGGCATACTGTATTTTTTTACTTATTGTGGGTCCAGTCTCCGAGTCTCTTTGCGATTCGAGATGTAATTGTCCTTTAAGCGCCTTCGATTTCCCGAATTTGTATGTTGATTTGGTTGTTGAGACCTTTTCGTATGTGGCCCAGGGGCTCGCTTTATTGACTATTTTTGGATTTTGTCTCCGAATTGGGTTACGACTCGAGCTCACTTTAATCCTCAACTTGACAATTTTGGCTGGCAACAATGGCTCTTACGCTTGTTTGGTCGTAGAGACCTTTTGATATACGGCCCGTAGGGTTGCTTAGTTGGCAACAATGGCTCTCACGCTACTTTTGCCCATGGGCTTTTTGTAGGCTTGTTTTCCGCTCATTAAGGTCTTTTTGAAAGATTTCTGCTTGACCCGTCGTCGGTTCTAGAAGAATCTCGATTTTAATTCATTTATCGTCGATATTTCAAGCACCTCAGAAGGTTCATATCCTGTTGTTTGCCTATTGAGGGAAGCCTATTTTAAGTGGTTCTTTCCGAAGTATATTCGAAGTAGTGACCTGCGATTTTTTTTTAGCGATGGTCGGGCATGCCTGAGTCGTGTTATTTTGGTTGTATGAGCCATTTTAACCCTAGTCTTATGCATTTGGCTGTAGCTACATCGAGGGTATGCCCTTTTGTGATTCTTACAAATACGACGTATAGCCTAAACTTTAGGATTTTCATACCTGTTGAGGTCTTACAGTTTGTCATGCCTACTGAGGTCTTACAGCTTGTAATGCCTATTGAGGTCCTACAGTTTATTCGGTGATGTAGCATGGCGACTGTCATCAGTCTTCGAGTCATCAAGTTGTTTAAGCATGAAGATCGTTTCTTCTGAACTCGGAGCAGCATTTTTCAGACTTTATGAGCCTAAAGTTTCGGTCCTGGAGTTATGAGAGTGCCCAATTGCAGGCATTAAGTCTCTGAGTATTTCGGGATGCCTTTGGTGAAGAGAACCCTACCGAAAATACACTATGATTTCCCCGTTCGGAGAACGGAGTGCTAGAAGGCATCGTTTGATCCGGTGGTGCAATTTACCTTGTTGTGTTGGCCCGACCTATATTGGGCCAAGGCTAATTGCTTGCGGGTTTGTCCCGCCTGAAGAATATTGTGGTTTCATAGCATCGAACCGGAGGCCATTTGGGGTGCTTTGAACTGTTGGCACCTGTTCATGCATTTTTTGGGATTTTCAGGGGAAAGATTCAATATTTTACTCTGGGAAGGAGTTCCCTGCTCAAAAAAGTATTTATTGATTTGTTTGATACAATAGTACATGTTTTTGCCGACGAGGTCTGAATACACCGGTATTTCGATGGATCATTTTCTTAAAGAAAACCTTGTCTCGTGTTTTCCAAAATTCCTACGAGCGGGCCACTTTTGGGGGGGGGGGATGCCTTCTCGCTTTTACAACAACCGCGGGGTTTGTTCTGAATATTTTGTGGAGTTCCCCTCCTGGTGGCTTGTAGACATTGCCTCATTGAAACCTTGCCCGTAAAAACCTTTCTTTTTAGGATAAAAACTCGATCGAAGGAAAAGAGTGCAACGGGTACGCCTTTGGGGCATCGGGGTTCCGTAGCAGTACTAACATCTAGGCAACTTCAGGGTTGGGTGTCTGTGCGAGGGTTAATCTCGAATTTGAAAAAATAACATAAGAAAAGGAATGGTTGTACCTTAAAGCTACATGCGCAGGCGACGTCTTGGGACTTAGCCTATTATAACTTCCCGGGGGCGGAAATGTGGTGCGAAGTTTTTACTTTGCTTTGTCATGTTCGATTGAGTATGAGACCTGGTCTGCTCGTGGTTTCATTTGGGGGTGGAAGTGTGAGCGCTGGTACTATGTTGTGTATAGCGAACATTTCCCTTACCGCATGTTGTTCCCCGTAGATGGTCTTGATCTTATCCTTTGTCGAGAATTTTATCACCTGACAGAGGGTGGATGGTACTTCTCTCATACAACGTTTCCAAGGTCGTCCGAATAAGGTATTATATCTCATATCTCTCTCAATGACATGGAACTTGGCATCTTAGGTTGTGCCAGCCATAGTAACCGGGAGGATAATTTCTCCCTTTGTTGTTTTTCTAGCCTTGTTGAAATCATTGAGGACACGAGTGGTGGGAATGATTTGTTCGAGCAGCCCGAGTCGTTCTATTACCTTCGCCCTAATGCTAATGGTCAACCTACCTGGATCCACGAGTACACGTGTTATCTGAAATGAATTTATAATAAAGGATATTACCAGGGCATCATTATGGGGTTGAGACAGGGCCTCAGTGTTTTCTTCACTGAATGTGAGGGCGTCTTCTGGGATATATCCCCAAGTCCGTTTTTCCCTGGTGATGGATATCTTTGTTCATCTCACAACCAGTTCCTGCGGGGCATCGACGCCGCCCATGATCATGTGGATGACATGTTGTTGTTCATTTGCCTCATTTCCCTTAGTCGCCTCCCTCTCTCGAAATTGATTTTTGGCCCGATCGCTGAGAAATTCCTCGAGATTCCCTTTGTTGAGTAGTCGAGCCACTTCCTCTCGTAGCTGATGGCAGTTCTCGGTCCTGTGACCGTGCGTGTTGTGAAACTCGCATACTAGGTTGAAATTTCTCTCAAAGGGTCCGACTGTATCGGTTTTGGCCACTTGGCATCCCTGATCTTGCCGATAACGAACACGATGTCTAAAACGTTGACGTAGAAGTTTTATTTTGATAAGTGGGGTGTGTTAGCTGGTTCCATGTTTCGATTGAACCTGGTTCTTTTGATGAGTCCTCGAGAGTCCTGTCCGCGATCTATCCTTCGATTGTTGCGAGGTAGGTTGCATATTGGGACGTTCCTCCTGTCTTCGAGGTACGGCTGGTACCTTTCTTTGTTTGGTCTCGCTTCTCTTACCAAGAGTCTGCTTTGATATACCGAGCCCGAAGGGGCTCCCAGTTGGTCATCCTCGGCCCTGATCTTTGACTGGTACTAGTTGTGGACGTCTGACCAAGTCACGGCCGGGTATTCGATCAGGTTTTGCTTCAGCTATTTCGAGGCCACCGAGCTTCATTTGTTCAAGCCTTGAGTGAAGGCCTATACCTCCCAGTGTCGGAGACGGTTGAAAGCTCTGTTCATTCCATTTCGAAGCCAAACACGAATTCTCGCAGCATCTCATTCTCTCTTTGCTTAATTTTGAAAACGTTGGACTTCCTAGTTGCTACCTTGATGGCTCACGCATGTGCCTTTACGAAGGAGTCTGCTAGCATGGAGAATGAATCTATGGAGTTGGGAGACAAGTTGTGTTACCATATCATGGCCCCCTTCGAAAGTTCTCTCCGAATTTTTTCAGCAACACAGACTCGATTTCGTCATTTTTTATATCGTTGTCTTTTACAGCACAGGTATAGGCGTTGACGTGCTCGTTGGGATTGGTGGTATCGTTGTATTTGGGGAATTCCGACATCCTGAATTTTTTAGGAATGGGCTTTGGGGCCGCTTCCTCAGGGAACGGCCTCTATACAAATTTCTTCGAATCTAGACCTTTTAGGACCGGGGGTGCTCCCGGGATATGATCCACTCGAGAGTTGTAGGTATCGACTTTTTTATCGTTGGCTGCAATCATTTTTTCACCCAATTCGATCCTTTTGGTAAGATCCTCCAGCATTTTCACTATGGTGGGGTCAGCTATTGACTCGATATAATTTGATCTTTCGGGTATTTTCTCGGCGGGGGCATCTATCTCTAGTGCTGGTGTGCTGGGAGTTCTTGGATGGCTTTGCAACTAAGAAATGGCCAGTTGTTGTGCCTACAACATTTCCAAAATAACGTGAATACTAACTTTCTGTTCTTCTCGGTCCGGGGTTTTTTGAACTTCCTATCGGTCGCTGTGTCGCATACTTCTATAAGTGAGAAGTTTCGTTGACTTCCTGTGTGTCTTGTGAGTCCGCATCCACTAGTACGGGTCCGGGTGCATTATTGGGATCATGTAGTGATGCTCCAACGACTGGGATAGCTACACCATTTTCCCCATGATCTTCGAGGCGATCGTTCTCAACTTTGTTTACTTAACCAAACATTTTTACCTGAAATAAAAGGACCTTGGAAAAGAAAAAGTGTGAAAAATGATATGCGTTTGTGTAATGAAACTAGCAAGAAAATAATCACTATTATTTTTAGCCCCACGGTGGGTGCCAAACTGTTTACCGTGAAAATGGTAACGACAATTAAATTTGTAAAATGGGACTCTAAAAATACATGATCTATTCCCGAGCTAGTTGTTAGAGCAGATGATGCTATTATTATGAATTTTAATTATGGAGCGTGAGCTAAAACAAGGTAATGATCGAACTAAGGGGCCTGCTACCCGGATGTATGTTTGGTCGATAGGGCTTCGGGGTCAACCTTGAGATCGAGCTCGAGTTATCGGGGACAATCGAGGGTAGTATAACAGTTAGAGATATAATCAAATGAAGCTCTTTATAGCCAAAACCAAGTTATACGATAAAGAACTCATATAAAAGATGAAGAACACATATGAAGGCGAAGGATTTCGGGGTACCCTCGGTATCAGTGAGAGCCAATAAGTTTTACTAAGAAAAGAGAGAGAGATAGAGATATGGTTGCACTTGTGGATAAATGGAGTTACATCAATCCTTTACAAGATAGGGCGAGTCCCCTTTATATAGGAGGGGAACTCAGTCACGAATACATGTATATTTAATTTACGAAATATGGAGATGTGGTGGTTTGACGCGATGCTTCAGCATAGGCTATGGGTAGGCCGACCCTGTCAGACTCGACCGCGTGCCTTGGGGATTCCCCTCTTTATCCTTATCTCAGCCTCGAATCAAGCCTTTACAAGCCCCGAAAGAGAGGTCTAAGTTGTGGCTTCACGTCCTCGGGGTCTCGAGGTACCTCCCCGAGATGGCTTAATGGCAGGAAATCGGGCCCTCTGATTTCACCACATACACATGCTTATACTTGTGTAGTACAAATAGAAGGAAAGTTGGGTAATCTTTATTTCACACAGTATGATTATATATATGAAGATATTCAATCTTCCTTTCATTTGTAGTCCCAATATTCCAACCACTTTGGCTAATACATTTGAAACTCAAAAAATTTATTTTGAGATTTACTATAGTATCAATATCATGAACAATTTCATTCATCCAAGTAGTAACAGATTAGTTCTTTCGGAGCTCTTAATTGATTTTGTACAACAAGATCTTTTGTCACATCATCCATATGGTGAATGTCTCCTTCATGGAGAAAATCATATCATAATATCATGGTAAAAAACATCATAATCAAAATCATTTCTTGCTTTAATTTTTCCTTTAATAACTTTTTGTGAGGCATGGAAAAATATTTTGGCGTACCACATGTACGCGACCAGTAACATATTCATGTAACCATACAGTAATGTGCATTATCTTTCTTCCTCTCAAACCTTCTTAAAAGTGAGTTGTAGTATTTATTCAACGATGCATAAGCATATTCTTATGCATAATTTGTATCACATTTATATTTTCACATTCAATTTCAGGAATGAGTCTAGATTTACAATGCTTATCACAAGTCACATTTTTAGTGTGTGGACCATAATCATCTGAACGTGCTTCATATTTACCTACCACATTGATACATATTTCCTTCACCTTTGAAGGATTATTTTGTGAACCCTTATCATTCTCCTTTTTACATTTACCATAATGATGACTATTATTATTTTGGTCTTTGGCACACCTATATTCATTGGCCAATTACTTGTCTTCATTTAGACTTATTATGCACCGCTACCATATTTACTTCAAGAATTGAGCAAATCAAGTGAAACACACTTCATGCTTTTACACGAAAAATATATTATTTCTCTTTAGTCATCATTATATCATCAATATGGTGCACTGAGACTCAAACCGAATGCCTTACCCATCTAAAGGCAAGTTAGGCCATAATGAGATGGGACTCGAACCCAACTCTAATTATCATGGTACACCAGGACTCAAACATGATGTCTAACCCTCATGGTGCTATAGGACTTTAACCTACCGTCTTAGCCTCAACCAACGGTATAATATGCCATAATGCATTGGGAATTATCCATTCTTTAAGAACTTTGTCACTTCTGTTTGTCATTTACATTTGGTTTTTAAATTCTATCATGACCCAAAACCCACTATAGGTCTTGATGCGCCCAGTGTCGTCGTTAGACAAGCCATCAGTGAACTAACAACTTAATTATTTATTTTATTGTTTTTGGAATCATGAATATTGTTAGATGGAAAAATAAATGCATTAAAGTCGTATATAAAAACAATTTAAATAATATACAAGTAAAAGTGTATCGAGGTTAAGCAAACCATAAATAAATTCTAGCACATCCCAAAACCTGGTGTCACAAGTGCATGAGCATTTACTATGGAGTAAAATAATAATACAACATCTATCTAGGATGTAAATAAGATAGGATAAAGTAAATAGTACGATATAGACTCTGTGGGCTACGATACGTATCCTAGAATGCAGCTCACCATAAAGTCTCCTCAGCAGCTCTGCATACGTGCTGTTGATACCCAATTTTTTCCTATGTATTTTAATACCCCAAAAATACTTTCAAATAGCATTCATATGCATATATAAGCATCCCCAAAAATTATAGTACTTTTCCCAATTTTGTTTTTAAAATTTTTAGAATCAATTTATTGTCTATTTTAACAGTATAAAACCTCAATAATTATTCCAAAATTGTCCTTTTTGTGAGTCAGTTATTTTCCATCATTATATTTATACCAAATATAATTAAGGTGATATTTGCATTTTTTTTATAAATTCATTCGATATTTTTTTAAGCTAAATTGCAATTATAGCCTATGTTATAATTAACCGCATTTTATAATTATAAAATTGCTCCAGATATTTTTAAATTAATGTTTATAGGTTATCAATTAGTACTGTGTTTTCAATTTGTTTTAAAATTATTTTTAACTATTTTAATTAATTAAAAAAGGAAAAAGTGGCTATTCAAAGTCTACCCTATTTCAATTTCAATTATAACCACATTGAACCCCATTTCAAACCAACCCATATCCCAAATTAACCCGACCCATACCTAATTCATTAACCCGGTCCAGCTTTGATCTGATCTGAGCCATTGATCAAATGAGATCAACAACCCAGATTATCTTTCCTAAATTAAATGTAACGACCCCCCCTTGACCCCTCATTTCTCATAAAGACCGGTCTCTCTCTTGGTCTCTTCGTCTCCTCCTTCTCTCTAGAACCTTCTGGTTCTTCTCTGATCATCTTCATCGCATCTCCGGCCATCTCCATCCTTACTTCTCTCGACCACCAGTCACCACAGAGCCTTGTCTCATTGATCTTCTCCAAGTTTTGAGGCTCCAGGGATTTCCACCATGCGAGATGGTCACTGGAAGCCTTGCTCGGCTTATCTCCGGCCTCCTCTCCGATGGTTTTCAGTCCTATGGTACTATGTACGCCATTATTAACGAGTTTCAGAGCCAGGTTCCTTACCTCACTGATTTATTGCAAAACCCTAATTTTTGCCTAAATCTCGTAATCTCTATCTTTTTTAAAAACGATTTTCAGCTTATACATTATGTTTTACACTACTCACTACTCGATTTCTTCGATTAATTCAAGTTTTTCAATGTTCTATTCTTCTTTTCAAAACTAGGGTTTTCGAACCCTTTTCAAAATCACTATATCTTCTGCTTCTTTTTTTGAGTATTGTGTGTTTATGCCTGTATTATGTGTTTATGTTTGGATTATGAGTTTGTTTGTGTGGTTTTTTGGTTAATCCGAGTTCCATGCTTTATGTTTTACTAGGGTTCCGGTCTTCTACTGAACCTGTGATTTTCCTGCTCAGGGTTCTCTGACTCCTACGCCTATTGTATTTTACAGGTCTAACTGTTATTCTACTGATTTTTGTGCATCTCTTCGAATCCCTGATTTGTATGTGTTTTCCTTAGAAGTTCTTACACTGATTTTTGAATTATTTCCTTACTTGTGAAATGCTCTCTATACTTAGCACTGATTCCCTCTGATTTTAGTCTCGTCCGTGATTCTTTGACTAATTTTTAGAGTTAATTTATATTTTTTTTACCATATTTGTGCTTTTAACTATGTTTTCAAATATTCAGTATATGCTTTCCTTACTTGAACATTATGTATATGGCCCTTATTACATACTACATGCCTTACTACTCTTACTATGGTGTAATCAGTCGTCTAATTGATTCTTTCCTTTATCTGATATAATCTGTACCACCATTCAAATCACGACTCCCTGACTAAAATGAATTAGGTCCTGTGATTGATTCCAATTGGTATTGTTTCTATAATTATGCACTTGTTACCCTATTCTCTATTGGTTTTCAAAACTATAAATACTCTACCCTCTCTTTAGCGTAACACGAACAGAATTCATTATTCTGAACTCTCTTTTACATGAAAACATACTCAGTGCATTCTCTTGTTCTTATATAACCTCTCTCACTTCCCTTGTGACTACTGGTTACTCAATTGGTTTAAAACCCAGGCTGAACTTAGGCTACTTTGCTGTTCTGCTATTCTTTACTCTGCTACTTGCTTTGGTCTGCCT